>ML325158.1:0-84396 GCA_005239505.1 Nicotiana paniculata | reverse complement strand
AAAATCAATGTTTGCTTCACTGAGTAGTAATCCACAGGTTTTTCTTCACTTCAATGGCTTCTTGCCTTCATGTTGTGTTTTTGGGTCTATTTATATGTTTGGGATAAAACCTAAACATGTAGGAGACATCTATTCAAATCGGGAAATACTTAAAACCTTCAAAACTCGGAATTGACCGGACCCGGGACCTAGGCGTTAAGCCCCAAACGCCCCATTATAGCTAGGCTAGGCCTGGCTTTATGGGTTTAACGCCCCACTATAGCCAGGCTAGGCTTGGCTTTAAGGCCAAAACGCCCCACTATAGCCCGAGTTGCTCCTTTTCGGGTCTTGAGCGTATTTTTGACGTATTTGCATCCATTTAGCTCGGCTTCCATCTCCAATTCACCTACACATGATATAGACTCCGTCATGCACATAAAAAGTGGATTTTTATCATTAATGCACATAAAATGTAAGGCACATAACGTGTTAAACCATGAATTCTAGCCACGCATCACCATACTGGTCCTAATGCCTGGATGCAACCTGGCTAAAAGTCTCCGTACTCTCTCAACATCGGTAGGTAGTATCATTAGTGCGTGGCGAGACAACTCTGAAAATCTGACCTCATAGTCTATCAGTAACAGATGTCCCTACTCCAGCTGCTCAAACTGATACCGCAGCTCTTCCCTCTCAGAGGGTGGGATATATCTGTCTAGAAACATTAGAGTGAACTACTCCCAAGTGATGGAGGAGAACCTGCTGGCTTGCTGAAAATATACGACTGCCACCAGATGCGAGCTCTACCCTCTAACTGGAAAGTACCGAAGTCCACTCTATGTGACTCTAGAATCCTCATGTTGTGTATTCTCTCCCTACACCTGTCAACGAGATACTGGGCATCCTCGCCTCGCTCACCCTCGAAGACCGGAGGGTGCAATCGAGTCCATCAGTCCAATAACTTTTGCAGATCGCCGTCCGCAGCTGGTCTGGGCTCAGGTGCTGCTGCTACAGGCTGAATTCCACCCACGGGCAGTGTACCGGGGTATGATAAAGTGCGATTGTCTGGCCTGCAGCCTGGGCAGTAGGGGTCTGGGCTGCCCCTCCTGCCAGTGATGTGGTAGGATCCGCTGGAAATAAACCAGCCTGGGACATAGTATCCATAAATCTCAACATACGGGCTATGACCTCCTGGAACCCTGGCGGCGTCATGAAGTCCACTGGAGCAGGACCCGTTGGGGTACCTCACCCTGCTCCTCTATAGTAGGATCCCCTGGTGGTGCAACTGGAATAGCTGTGGGACGCCCCTGTCCCCTACCTCGGGTCGGTGCCCTCCCCCGGCCTCTACCAGATGTACGCGTCCTCACCATCTGTGTGAGAATAGAAGAATGAGACTTAGTATACCATCAACTGCACGATAGATCGTGAATAAAGAGAGGTTTCCTAACACCCTATAGCCTCCCGAAGATAAATACAGACGTCTCCATATCGATCCGTGAGACTCTATTAGGTTTGCCTGTGACTCGTGAGACCTACGTGAACCTAGTGCTATGATACCATGTTGTCATGACCCAAAATCCAACACAGGTCGTAATGGTGCCCAACACCGGAGTCAGGCAAGCCAACAATTGTTTACTAGTGAGATTATCCTTATTTTACATACCAACCCCACAATTTAAAAAACCACAATGATCATGAACCAATATATACAGTCCCAAAAGATAGAGCATACTATCTGTGTGCCAGGGACTAGTGTCACAAGTCAACATGCGAATTAGTAGAATATACAAAAGATGATACAAATTGTACTGATGTCTGAAAGAAGTAGACAGAAATAAACAAAAGATAACTCCATAGTACTGCTGAGAATCGCCAAGGAAGGCAGCTCACCGTGGAGTCAGGTCCAGAATATATGTCAAGCTCCGGTCGGATAACCAGATGCACCAGCCTCAGAACCTGTACAATTAAGTACAAAAGCGTAGTATGAGTACATAAACTGATATGTACCCAGTGAGTATCCCGACTAACCTCGAAGAAGTAGTGACGAGAGGCCGACGTGATACTTACTAGGGTCAGACAATGTGAAATAAGTACAGGCTAACCTGTAGTAGCAGTAATGAACAATAATAAGGAAATGAGCATCAAATAACAATCACACATACCCTCGCGCCATCCTTTTTCCATGGCATACAAGCTGTTTAACCTTCTTTCTTTTCATGAAATCAAGAGTGAAAATTACAAGGCTTCTCACAAATTACCAAAGCATATAACAGGCTTTGAGTACGGTCATTACGACGTGAAAAGTAAACGTGCACTGCCGAGGGGCGAACGACCCGAACCATAGATGCATTTATTTGCCCCGCTCACGAATCGCACATGCCACATGGTTAACATAATATCAAGACCAGCCCNCCCCCCACGAATCATACCTGTGACTCGGGTTAAGATAATATAAGGACTACCCCGCTCGCGAATCATCCATGCGACTCGTGTTCCCATATAAATTCATGACTAGTAGGAGATTTCTAGATAATTTAGGAGGGAACATACTAACAGTGTGAGAATTTTTTTTTAGAAGTATCAACTTCAAGTATAAACCCTTAGGCCTTCACATGTGATATGAGAAAAATTAATTAAAACCCTTGTATAAAAACATAATGTCTGAACAGTGTTTCCGCACCTGCGGTCTCGCACCTGCGAGCAATGGCTCACACCTGCAGAAATGGACGACGAAGCCTGGGCCTGGACCTGTGGAGTGGAGACTGCACCTGCGGCCCCGCTCCTGCAGAACTTTGTTCGCACCTGCGAGAAACGGCTTGCCCACTGGGGGTCGCACCTGCGGCTGGGCAACCGCAGTTGCAGTCACACCAGAACAGGTACACCAACAACTATTTCAGGTGGTTTTTTGCCTCGTATGGTGTCCAGGAGGCACCTGGGCCCACCCGAATCCCTGTCCAAATGTACCAAACAGTTCCAAATCATAATACGGACCCGCTTGAGCCTTCCTAACACCCAAAACAACCCTAAAACTCAAAATCACACCTTAAAACCCCAATAACAAAAATTAGGAACTTTAAGTTTTCTAGACTTCGCTAACAACGCGCTGAACAGGCCTACACTACTCGGAATGACACCACATTTCGCAGGCAAGTCATAAATGACATAACGGAACTATTCCCGGTCTCGAAATTCCGCTCGAACTTCGGTAACACAAAAGCACGTCTGAAACCACAATAGGAACTTAAGAAACTTCTTATTTCAATATTGGGCGCCGAAATGCTCCCGTGTCATCATAAACCCATTCCAAAAAATGCCCAGGTCTGAAACCATCACACAAAGCTACCGGAACAAAAGAAACTCGATTCCGAGGTCTTTTACTAAAAATGTTGACCGAAGTCAAACTTGGCCTTAAAGGCCAACCTTAAGGAACCAAGTGTTCCTATAGCACTCTAAACACTTCCAAATCCCGGACAACCTGCCCCCGCAAGTCATAAATCATATTAAGCCGCTATGGAAAGATTCTTTTAGTGGAACGGGGTCCGATAACACAAAATGACTGGTCGGGTCATTAAAATAAGTATCAAGACTAACCTCGGTGAAGTAGTGACGAGGACTAGTCAAGCACCACCGGTCTAATAGGTCAAAAAAGACATAGATGTATAAATGACCGAACCAAAATATCTATCTACAGATTTCTCAATGTAATTAACGATACGATCGAATAATATGAAAGAAAATTCAATAATCAAGACCAACGGACAACATAATAGAAATACACAAAGAGAATAGAAAGGATGCAATCCAAATGGTGGGAATTACAACCCAATGAAACCACAAGCAACTCAGCATTGCATCAATTTATTCACGTAAGGCCTTAGCCAATAACTCAATAAAACTGGACAAATCTTCGAGTGAAAACCTTTAAATCGTGAGTTCATTTTGAAAACTTTAAAGATATAATCATTTCGGAATAGAGAGATTTATTTTTTGGATGTATATTTATATATTTTTATAAAGGGAAACCTTTATAACGTTGTCTCTTCAAGTACGTGGTGTTCAAATATAATTTCCCAATTACTGCTCTTTCAAGTATCATCAAAATATGTGATGTTCAAAATATATTTCCCAAGTATTGCTCTTTCAAATATCATCAAAATACCTGATGTTCAAAATATATTTTCCCAAGTACTGCTCTTTCAAATATCATCAAAATACGTGATGTTTAAAATATATTTTCCCAAGTACTGCTCTTTCAAATATCATTATTCTGCAAGACAAATGCATTTCGAATATACTTTTCAATATATATATTTATATCTTCCGATCCAATTCTCCTCAATCATAAAACTACTGGAACTCGGTCCGCAACTCAGAATTTGTCATGCAATGCAATACAGGGGGAAAGCTCCCGGATCTCTGTTCATAGTCCCAATTTAAATATGTGATGTAGTACAGGGGGAAAACTCCCGGATCCCTATTCGTAGTCCCAATTCAAATATGTGATGCAGTACAGGGGGAAAGCTCCCGGATCTCTATCCGTAGTCCCAATTTAAATATGCAGTGCAGTACAGGGGGAAAGCTCCCGGATCTCCGTCCGTAGTCCTAGTTTAAATATGGTGAATTGTTTTGTAAATTAAAAAGGGATCACTAGTAAATTAAGTTTGGCTTGCCTGAAATTGAACTTTGGATCCATCGCGACCTAAATGGGGATTTTGGTCGTGACAACATGGTATGAGAGCTCTAGGTTCACATAGGTCTCACAAGTCACGGAAAAACCCAATAGAGTCTTGCGGATCGATACAGAGACGTATATATTTATCTTCGGGAGGCTATAGGGTGTTAGGAAACCTCTTTTTATTCATGTTCTATCGTGCAGTCGATGGTTTACTAAATCTCATTCTTCTACTCTCTCACAGATGGTGAGGACATGGGCGTCTGATGTTCCACACCCAGGAGATGCGATTACCCCCGCCGTCCGAGGCCGTGGCAGAGACAGGGGGAGGGCACCGGCCCGAGGTAGGGGATGAGGGCATCCCAGAGCTGTTCCAGTAGCACACCCAAGAAAACCGTTTAAGGATCCTATCACAGAGGAGCAGGGCGAGGTGCCCCAGCAGATCCTGTCCCATTAGACTTTATAACAGCTCTAGGCTTCCAGGAGGTCATGGGCCGTATGATGCGGTTCATGGACACTATGACTCAGGCTCATTTATTTCCAGCGGTTCCTGCCATATCTCAGGTGGAAGGGGGATCCCAGACCCCTACTGCCCAGGCCGCAGGACATGTAACACCAGTATATCAGACTCCGGGTACACTGCCTGTAGGTGGAGCCCCGCCGGTAGCAGCAGCATCTGAGCTCAGACCAGCTGCGGACGGTGATCTGCTGAAGTTACTAGATAGATGGACCCGATTTCACCCTCCTATCTTTGAATGTGAGAAGGACGAGGATGCCCAGGACTTGATTGATAGGTGCGGGGACAGACTGCACAACATGAGGATATTGGAGTCCTATGGAGTGGACTTCACTACTTTTCAGCTTGAGGGCAGGGCCCGCAGATGGTGGCAGTCCTATGTCCTTGGTAGACCGGTAGGTTCCCCTTCAATCACTTGGGAGCAGTTCACTCAGCTGTTCCTGGACAGGTATATCCCACCCTCCGAGAGGGAAGAGCTGGAATATCAGTTAGAGTAGCTGGAGCAGGGAGAGATGTCAGTGACAGACTATGAGGCCAGGTTTTCTGAGTTGTATCTTCATGCCCTTATGATACTTCCTACTGATGATGAGAGAGTGCGGAGATTTGCCGCTAGACTGCACTCAGGTATTACGGCCAACATGGCTCGAGAGCTGGAGAAGGGGACTCCCTATCATCTTGTGGTCGAGATAGCTCAACGGATTGAGGGTTATCGTTCGAGGGGCAGAGAGCAGATTCAGCAGGATAAGAGAGCTAGACTTTCAGAAGATTTCAGAGGTGCCCCAGCTAGGGGTAGAGGTCAGTTCAGTAGAGTGCAACCTAGCAGGCCTCCATATTCAGCTCCTTCACCACCTCCCTGTGGTGCTCCAGTAAGGCCCTATTTCAGCGCCATGCCAGAGAGTTCCTACCGTGCACCAACCATTCAGGGTTCCTCAGGCGGGTATTCCGGTCATAAGGGGTATTCTAGTCGTTACTTCAATGCCATGCCAGATGGTTCTCACCGTTCCCCAGCTATCCAGGGTTCTTCTTTAGGGAAGCAGGCCATGCTAACGGCAAGAAGTAATGAGTGTGGGGATCCAGTCCATATGAGGAGGACTTGTCCCAAGCTTCGGCGCAAGGCCGTTTAGTAGAGTTATCAGCCTACATTTTCAGCACCAGTGGTTCGTCCACCCAGAGGTGCAGGGCAGGATGGTAGAGGTCGTCCTACAGGTGGAGGCCAGGCAGGGGGAGCTCTGCCGGCACCTTTTCATTCCAGCGGAGGCCAGTCATCCGGTGCTCCAGCTAGATTCTATGCTCTTCTCGCCCGATCAGATGTAGTAGCCTCAGGTTCTATGATCACAGATACTATTTCAGTATATGGTAGAGATACATCAGTGTTATTTCATCTAGGATCCACCTATTCATATGTGTCAGTCTTATTTTCTTGTTTCCTGGATGTTCCTCGCGAGTCCTTGGGTACTCCTATTTATGTGTCCACTCCCGTGGGCGATTCTGTGGTAGTAGACTGGATTTATCGGTCCTGTGTGATTTTATTTTGTGGGTTCGAGACCAGAGCGGATCTCCTATTGCTCGACATGGTTGATTTCGAGATTATTCTAGGCATGGATTGGCTATCTCCCTATCATTCTGTGCTAGATTGCCATGCCAAGACAGTCACTTTATCCATGCCTGAGTTTCCTAGGCTGGAGTGGAGAGGTTCCTCAGTTAGTGCAGCCAGTCGGGTTATTTCTTTCCTGAATGCTCGACATATGGTGCAGAACGGTTTTCTGGCGTATCTTATTTATGTGAGAGACACCACCGCCGATTCCTCGATGATTGATTCAGTGCTAGTGGTTCGAGAGCTTGTTGACGTATTTCCATCAGACCTTCCAGGCATGCCTCCGGATCGTGATATTGATTTCTGCATTGATTTAGCTCCAGGAACCCAACCTATATATATATTCCTTCATACCGTATGGCTTCGAAAGAGTTGAAGGAGTTGAAGGAGCAACTTGAGGAGTTGTTTTCTAAGGGGTTCATCAGACCGAGTGTATCTCCATGGGGTGCTCCAGTTCTATTTGTGAAGAAGAAGGATGGGGCCATGCGAACGTGTATTGATTACCATCAGTTCAACAAGGTCACCAATAAGAAAAAGTATCCTTTTTTCGCGCATCGATGATTTGTTTGACCAGTTGCAGGGTGCTCGGGTGTTCTCCAAGATTGATTTGACACCGGGATATCATCAGTTGAGAATTTGGTCCTCTGATGTTCCGAAGACTGCTTTTCGTATGAGATATGGCCATTATGCGTTCCTGATGATGTCCTTTGGTTTGACTAATTCCCCATCAACATTTATTGACTTGATGAACATGGTGTTTAGGTCGTATATTGATTCTTTTTTCATCGTCTTCATTGATGACATTTTGATTTACTCACGTAGCCTGGGAGAGCACGAGCAACATTTGAGAGTTGTGCTCCAGACTTTGCGAGAACAGAAGATATATGCTAAGTTCTCCAAGTGTGAGTTCGGGTTGGATTCCATGGCATTCTTGGGACATGTGGTATCCATAGAGGGTATCAAGGTTGATCCTAAGAAGATTGAGGCAGTTCAGAGTTGGCCGCGTCCTACTTCAGCTATAGAGATTAGGAGCTTTTTGGGCCTAGCAGGTTATTATCATCGATTCGTGGAGGGCTTCTCTTCCATTTTAGCCCCATTGATTAGATTGACTCAGAAGACAGCATTCACCTCAGCACCAGTTCTAGTATTGCCTTCTAGTTTCTGGATGTATACAGTCTATTGCGACGCTTCACGCATTGGCTTGGGGTGTGTGTTGATACAGGGATGGAGAGTTATTGCTTAAGCTTCACGCTAGCTGAAGGTTCATGAGAAGAATTATCCTGTGCACGATTTAGAGTTGGCGGCGATTGTTCATGCTCTTAAGATTTTGAGGCATTACTTGTATTGGGTGTCCTGTGAGCTTTATACAAACCACCGCAACTTGCAACACTTGTTCAATCAGAGGGATCTTAATTTGAGGTAGCGCATATGGCTTGATTTGTTGAAGGATTGTGACATCACCATTCTTTATCATCCGGGCAAGGCAAATGTGGTAGTAGATGCTTTGAGTAGAAAGGCGGAGAGTATGGGTAGCCTGGCTTATATTGCAGCACAGGAGAGACCTCTAGCCTTGGACATCCAGTCCTTGGCTAATCGCTTGGTGAGATTAGACCTTTCAGAGCCTCGTTGAGTTCTAACAAATGTAGTTGACCACTCTTCGTTATTGGGAGAGATTAAGGCTCGGCAGTTCGATGATCTGTGCTTGGCAGAGCTACGGGAGACAGTGGTTCAGGGTTGTGCCAAGGAAGTTACTATTGGCGAGGATGGTGTTTTGGGACTTTAGGGCCGTTTATGTGTTCCTAATCTTGATGGCTTGAGGGAGAGGATTCTAGTTGAGGCACATACCTCACGATACTCTGTTCATCCCAGCGCTACGAAGATGTGTCATGATTTGAAGCAGCATTTCTGGTGGAGGCGGATGAAGAAGGACATTGTGGAGTATGTGGCTAGATGTCTTAATTTCCAGTAGGTTATGTATGAGCACCAGAGGTTAGGAGGCCTACTTCAGCGAGGCCCATTCCCGAGTGCAAGTAGGAGTGCAAAATTATGGACTTCGTGGTTGGGTTAACTCGGACCTTGCGGAAGGTTGACTCGGTTTTGGTCATTGTGGATAGGTTGACCAAATCGGTACATTTTATTCCAGTGGCTACTACATATACTTCTGAGAGGTTGGCCCATATCTACATTCGGGAGATAGTCCGATTGCACGGTGTGTCGGTGTCCATTATATCAGATCGATGTCCTTAGTTCACCTTGCACTTCTGGAGAGCGTTGCATAGTGAGATGAATGCCTAGATAGATATCAACACAAAATTCCACCCTCAGACTGATGGTCAGTCGGATCGTACAGTTCCGATATTTGAGGACATGCTCAGGGCATGTGTGATTAACTCTGGAGGTCAGCGGGACCAGTTCTTGCCTTTGGCCGAGTTTGCTTACAATATTAGTTATCAGTCAAGAATTGAGATGGCACCATTTGGCGCTTTGTATGGTCGGCGATGTCATTCTCCTATTGGGTTGTTTGAGCCTAGCAAGGCTAAGTTATATGGCACTAACCTGGTGAGAGATGCTTTGGAGAAAGTGAAGTTGATTCAGAAGAGGCTCCGCACAGCACAGTCCAGACAGAAGAGTTACGCGAATCAGAAGGTGTGTGATGTATAATTTATGGAGGGAGATAAGGTTCTATTGAAGGTCTCTCCGATGAAGGGTATTATGAGGTTCGGAAAGAAGGGAAATCTGAGCCTGAGGTTTATAGGCCCCTTCGAGGTGTTGAGGCAAGTTGGGGAGGTTGCTTATGATCTAGCTTTACCTCCCAGTTTGTCAGGAGATCATCCGATCTTTCATGTATCCATGCTCTGGAGGTACCACGCCGACTTCTCTCACGTGGTTGATTTCAGCACTCTTCTGTTGGATGAGAAGTTGGGCTTCGAGGAGGAGCCAGTTGCTATCATTGATAGGCAGGATTGGCAGTTGAGATCCAAGAGATTTTATGTTGTAAAGGTCCAGTGGATGGGAAAATTAGTCGAGGAGGCCACTTGGGAGTCCAAGGAGGGCATGCGTAGCAGATATCCGCACTTATTCAGCACTTCAGATATGATTCTACACCCGTTTGCTTAAGAGGTGGAGAATGTAACGACCCGACCGGTCGTTTTGCATTATTTGACCGCGTTCCCATAAATGAACTTCCCGAAGTGGCTTATTATGATTTATGACTTGCGGAAGTGTTTTGAGTGATATAGGAACACTTGGTTCCTTAAGGTTGGCCTTTATGGCCAAGTTTGACTTCGGTCAACATTTTGAGTAAACGACCTCGGAATCAGGTTTTGACTATTCCGATAGGTTCGTATAATGATTTCGGACTTGGGAGTATGTTCGGAATGGGTTTCGGATAACCCAGGGGCGTTTCAACGCTCAATATCGAAATTAGAGTTTTCTTAAGTTTGAAATTTTGTTTAGAAGGTGTTTTTGTGTTATCGAGGTCCGAACGGAATTCTGAGACCGGGAATAGCTCCGTTATGTCATTTTTGAATTGCTTGCAAAATTTGGTGTCATTCCGAGTAGTATAGGTCAGTTTGGCGCAATGAAAGCGAAACTAGAACTGTAAGTTCAAAGTTTGATTCAATTTGGTTTTGGGGTCAAATTCTTAGTTCCGTTGTTTTTTTTCACGTTCCAGAATTTCGACCGAGTCCGTATCATGAATACAGACCTGCCAGTGCTTTTGGATGGGGTCCCGAGGGGCTCAGGTGAGTTTTGGAGCCCTCGAATTTAAATTCAAAACACCATATTTCACTGACTGGTTTCCTTCTGTGTGATCATGGGTGAATTAATGTGATCGCATAGAAGGAGTTGGAAGGGTGTTGGGAAATGCCCTGTGCGATCGCATGGGCCTGTTTGCGTTCGCACAAAGGTGATTTGTGGCCTGGCCCAGTTTTGTTCTCCGCGTTCGCACCCCCTCTCCCACGACAGGCCTGGCCCAATTGCTTTCCGCGATCGCAAGTCCCCTTTCGAGCTCGCACAGTAGACTTTCAGGGGGTCCTGGCTGTTGATTTATGCGATTGTACTGCCCCAGCTACGATCGCACACAAGGGGCAGCTGGGCAGTGTTAGTTTTAAACAGGACTTAGTCCAATTTTTGCCATTTTTCTTCATTCGTGGCGATTTTGGGAGCTTTCAAATAGGCAATTTCACCTAAAACTGAGAGGTAAGTGATTCCTATTATAATTTAATTTGAATACTTGAATTTTAACGTACATTAACACACTAATTAGTGGAAAATTATGGGTTAGAGTAAAAAAAAACCCTAGTTTTTATGAAAAAGGAGAATTACCAAGAAAATTGCCATGGAATCATACAAAAACTATATATTAATGATCCTTAGGTTATTGGTAAGTGTTTGCTTCGAAAATCTCTGGAATCTGAGCATGTGGGCCCGGTGTGAATTTTTGGGATTTTTCAAGGTAGGTTGAAATAACTACTTAATTAGGTTAATTTCATACTTTTGAGCATAGATTAAATCATCAATACAATATTTGAGTAGTTTCAAGTCCTTGAGAGACGAGTTTGGAGGTTCGGGCGCATTCTTGACCCGGAAAGTAGGTGTTACACGAGGTGAGTCTCCTTTCTAACCTTTTAAGAGGGAATTGCCCCCATAGCTGATTATAAATACTTGCATGTCCGTATTTTTGTGGGGGCTACGCACGCACGAAGTGACGAGAGTACGTGCGTAGCTACTGTTATGTTATGTTGGGTAGTTCTAGGACTCACAAGCATGCTTTCATGTGCCTTACATGTGTCCCTAAATCTATTTTAGTTGCATAGTATCCTTGAATTTTGTGTGAAAGTATTATGAAGTTATGTTGAAAAATCATAATGCTTAAGTTCTTGCTTTTACGGACAACCTCTGTTAAATCCCTAAATGTTGAAAAATTATGTGTATTTATACGGCACCCGCGTCGCATGTATGGTTCGTGAGCGGGATAGCCCTACTATTATGTCAACCACGTTGCATGTTCGATTCGCGAGCGGGGTAATAGATACATCTATGGCTCGAGCCGTTCGACCCTCAGCAGTGCACATTTATTTTCGCGACGCTTCGGCCGTACGCTTTCGGCCTATTATGTGCTATATAATTTACTGGGAGTTTGTTGTAATTGTATAAACTATTTCATGTGAAAGAGGGAATTTAGTGCATTATATACTAGTGAAATTTGACATGCAAAGGTAATTACAATTATGCTTGATATTTTATGTGTTTGTGATTACTACGACTGTTATGCCTGCCTAGTCCTTATTAAATTATGTTATTTAAAATGTTGACCCTAGTAAGTATCACGTCTACCTCTCGTCACTACTTCTTCGAGATTAGGCGGGATACTCTGTGACAACCCAAATTTTCCTCTGTTGGGTATCGTGATGGCACCTAGTGTTAGGGACTAGGTAAGCCTATCATTTCCACTGAACGACAACAATAATAAAGGCATTATAACAGTCTCGATATAGACATATTGACAGAGTTTACAATTTCCCAAAACCCAATAAATACAAGTCATAAGCTTTACGAAATCTTTCTATTAAAGATTTCCCCATCAATGATCTGCACAGCTACTAACAACAATAGCCTGGATCTGCACACAAAATGTGCAGAAGTGTAGTATGAGCACACCACAGCGATGCTCAGTAAGTATCAACACTAACCTATGTGAAGTAGTGATGAGGACTAGTCAAAACACCACCGGTCTAATAAGTAAAAAGGCATAAATGTATAAATGACCGAGACATAATATCTATCTAAAGAATTTGCAATATAATTAACAATATGATCGAGTAATATGGAAGAAAATTCAATAATTATGATCAACGGATAGCAGAATAGAAATACACAAAGAGAATGGAAAGAATGCAATCCAAATAGCGGGAATCACAACCCAATAAAAGCACTAGCTACTCAGCACTGCATCAATTTATTCACGTCAGGCATTACCCAAGAAAATCAATAAAACTTGTCAACCCTTCGAGTGAAAACCTTTAAATCGTGAGTTTATTTTGAAAACTTTAAGATATAATCATTTCGGAATAGAAAATTTTCTCCTTTGAAACATACTTTATCTGAATGTATATTTATATATTTTTATAAAGAGAAATCATTAAAACATTGTCTCTTCAAATACGTGGTGTTCAAATATACTTTCCAAATACTGCTCTTTCAAATATCATCAAAATACGTAATGTTCAAATATACTTTCCCAAATACTGCTCTTTCAAATATCATTTTTTTTTCTGCAAGACAAATCATTTTCAAATATACTTTCGAAATAGAAGTCCTTCATACATAACTTTTCCTGGAGATAATTGCTTTTCATCTATACTTTTCAATATATATATATACTTCGATCCAAATCTCCTCAATGATAAAACCACCGAAACTCAATCCGCAACTCTGAATTTTTCATGCAATGCAGTATAGGGGGAAAGCTCCCGGATCTCGTCCGTAGTCCCAATTTAAATATTTGATGCAGTACAGGGGGAAACCTCCCGGATCTCTGTCCATAGTCCCAATTTAAATATGCGATGCAGTACAGGGGGAAAGCTCCAGGATCTCTGTCCGTAGTCCCAATTTAAATATGCAGTGCAGTACAGGGGGAAAGCTCCCGGATCTCCGTCTGTAGTCCCAATTTAAATATGCAACGCATCCACTGAGGAAAACAACCAGAATGCGACAGAAACAACATATATACCCACAACCGGCGCAAAAGCAAACAAGACCTAATAAACTCAGTTTGAACAAATGCTCAGTAAATAGGCAGCATCAAAGAATACCATCAACATGGGCGGTCATCAATTAAACCTAAGTAGTACTTAAGAGGAAAATCACTTAAATCACAGTGTACGACTCACGGGCATGCTTGACCAACGTATAGATATTCCAATTGCTTGTTAGCCATTTATAGGCCGAGACTATACTAGTTTTAGTAACATAGGCAGCGTATGAAGAAAGATATAGTATAACGGTAGAAAAAAACAAAGTCTTCATTTAAGTCAATTAAGATCATATAAGAAAGAAGGAATGCTACACAAGCACTTCTAATTTGAGCAGGGAGAGATGAAACTAGAAATCAGGAAATTAAATATACAATTTCAATTCATACGCGGGGAACATAAGGACCTAGAAATCCCTAAAGGGAAATTTATTTGCAAATGAGCCTGAGTATGCACTCGTCACCTCGCATACGCGGACTACAATTCACATTGAAGACTCAATCCTAAGGGGTAGTTCACCCACACAAGGTTAGGCAAGATACTTACCTTGACTATGCTAATCAGCTCAATACTACGCTCTTGCCACGAGTATCCAACTTCGGGTGGCCAAAATCTAGACAATTTGATTGCATAGCGTAAATGTCATCACAGGGAAACAAAATAACTAATAAGTTCGAAGCTAATACGCGAAATTAGGAAATTCTCCCAAAAAGTTCACCAGGCCCACGTCTAGGAATCGGGTAAAAATTACATTTTCTGGACACCCATTCACTCACGACCCTCCGGGATTATGTGGACACCCATTAAGTTTTCTGGACACGCGGACTAATACGCATACTTTCGTACGGACCCTCCGGGACCGTCAAATCACGGGTCCTGGTCCCTTTACCAAATTTCATTTTTATCAGTTTTTCACATAAAGGCTTCGCGGCTATACGCTCGGGCTGCACACGCAAATCGAGGTGAGAAAGAAGGATGTTTTCACGACCTAGGAAAAAGGAATTAGTTAGAATATACAGGATGGTCTTTTGGGTCATCACAATCTCCCCCTCTTAAAGAAACGTTTGTCGTCGAACATGCTAAGATTCACTTTGAACTCATCCAATCACTGATCGAGCACTTCCAACACACACCCACTGTTGATCCCACATCGCCCCAACCTAAATAAGTCCGATGACACCATCACAGCTGCCATATAGCCTTCTCATCATCATCGATAAGCCTCATACCTCAATTCTTCACTTTCTACTCATTTCCAAAGACCCGATTCTAAATCCATATCTGGCATTAGTCTCAACCAGCTGCATCAAATCAGGTCTATGCCTATAAAGCATGACCTCACAGCATAATACATCACACATAGGCTCAATAGCACTTTTGATCACAATAATTGCCCAAAATCAACTCAACATTGGCAATTTGTCCCACATATGGAAGAACTCTACTTCCAAATCCCATAGTACCGATAATGATGCAATAAACACGAAGACCTTATCATTAGACACCCGAATCACCGAGTCACAGCTAACACCACCGGGCACACATCCCTCAAACTAAACTAAAGAAGCACATAGCGAAATGAATGAGTATGAAAAATACCAGCATATAAAGGTACTATCAGACAAGCCCATTGTATTGGTAAAAAAGAGTTTCACACGTAAGCCAGCTTTTGACAACTCAGCCAGTCACGTGAACACATGAAAACGTGACAGCTGGACGTGACTCCTTGAATAGATACGGTACAAAGAGGCACGGTTAAGTAAACGCACGAACTTATCAGCCACGTGAAACTCAAGTTGATCAAAACGGGAGCGAGGAACAGTCAGAACGAATCTAGACAAAGCTACGAGCAGATTGAAAGACCCACAATTTATTACTCGAACGTTATGTAACTGAACCCCAATTACTGTTATCCTTTGTAACGCCTCATTAATGTTATAATTATTCCTTAATTATTAACCACAACAAGAGTCGTATGTTGTAAGAATATCTTATACAAGGGAGGAAAATACAGCTTGTAAAGGCATCTGATTCTCGAATACAATTAACTCTATATTTCTGCAATATTTTCTATTATTCATTTTTCTCCGTTATCTTGATTATCAGTAACCCGTATTCATCTTAAAAATAAGCTTTAGTCAAAGGGGATAATTCTTTGGTTAAACAAATTGGGTCTGTTACCGGGAATCTGGTAATCTTTGTTTACTTTTCAAGTGATATACTCTGAATTATGTCAAACCCCAACAACAACAATCAGCAAAGGAGTGGAACCTTAGTTCCATCACCTTCAGGAACCCCACGTGGTTCGAGGGAACAAACTCCAGAAAGATCCAATAACAACAATGGTGATAATGATCAATTTGTAGAACAAGATCGTGTAAAGCAAATGATTGCAGAGTATGTGAGCCAAGATTTGCAAGAATTTGCGAGAGGATAACCGGCAGCGTTACCTACACCGCGGAGGCCACCCCCCAATAACACCATCACCATAGAAAATCCTTAATCTGGGTTGGCAAACTCAGGAAGAGGGGATATTCTTAATGAATCTCTCGAAATGATACCAGGTATATCTAATAACTCAGAGTTACAAAATTTACTACTAACCATGCAGAAACAGATGAAGGAGCAGAACGATCGCATCGAACAAATTCCTGGAGTACCACCTATCATCAAAGGTATCGATGTTGATAGATATTCTCAAAAACCTTGGAAGCCAAGCGCGACACCCTTGCCTATTTCCAAGAAGTTTAAAATGCCTGGCATTCCCAGATATGATGGAAAAACTAACCCACGCGACCATTTGACTACTTTCACTACTGGAGTAAAAGGCAACGACTTAACGAAACAAGAGATTGAATCAGTACGTGTCAAAAAATTTGGGAAAACACTTACCAAATGAGCCCTAACCCAGCATTCTCTTCTCCCTGAAAATTCTATTGACTCTTTTGCTGAGCTTGCAGATTCGTTTATAAAAGCACACTCTGGTGCACAAAAAGTTGAGAAGAGAATGGAAGACATATTCAAAATAAAACAAGGAGACACGGAACTACTCCGTGAGTTTGTAGATAGATTTCAACGAGAAAGAATGCAGTTACCCAGGGTGCCTGATAATTGGGCAGCCATGGCATTTGCAAGCAACTTGAACGATAAAAGCTCAGAATCCCAGAGGCGACTTAAAGAAAGTCTATGAGAATTCCCCATTACAACATGGAATGATGTATATAACAGGTACAGTACTAAACTCAGAATAGAAGAAGATATCATTGCTCGTTCGAGATATGAAGATCATTCCACATCCAGACGCCTTGAATCAGATAGAAGATCATGTAAAAAAGGTATGATCCTTACTTAGGACCCTCGGGACGCGACATCCGCCCCAGGTTCGAAAACACTAGGTCAGACTATACACCGCAAGGAAGAGACGTAGTCTCGTCCTCGTCTAGATCCAGAAAAGATCGAAATGAACGGCCTAGAGGTAGTACTCAAACTGGGGATCATACATTTAATGTAAGTACTACTGAACTTGTCTCAATATTAAGGAACATGGGAGACAAGGTTAAGTGGCCTAAGGAGATGCAGTCAAATCTAAGTAGAAGAAACCCAGATCACTGTTGTGAATTTCACAACAATCGTGGGCACAAAACTGCGGATTGCATATTATTAAAATTTATTAAAACAGGGCTATTTAACAGAACTGTTTAGTGATAAAGGTAAACATGCATATATGAGGAATAGGCAGGAGCCCCCAAAGCCTCCTTCTCCAAAATGAACAGTTAACATAATACACGAGGGTGAAGAAGAAAACAGAGTGATTTGCAAAACAACCACGAAGATCTCAATTACACATGGAAAACATGCTCGTGGAGTAGACGATATAACCTTCGATGATGTAGATATTAGCGGATTAATGCTTCCGCACAACGATGCTCTGGTAATATCTTTAGTTATTTATGACACTAACGTAAACAGAGTGTTGATTGATCCAGGCGGTTCAGTCAATATCATTTTGCTAAGAGTCGTGGAAGAAATGCTACTAGGGAATCAAGTAATCCCAAAAGCACGAGCCATATCAGGGTTTTATAACTCTACGGTTATAACAAAAGGAGGAATTGAGCTTAGCACTTATGTTGAGGGGGTGATCAAAAGTGCCAGGTTCCAAGTGATTGATTTTGATATGTCTTATAATGTGATCATTGGAAGGCCATGGATCCACGACATGAAAGCGATACCCTCCACGTTGCATCAGGTAATTAAATCTCCCTCGGAATGGGGTATTCAACATATCAAAGGAGATCAGCATATTTCAAGAAATATTAACTCTGTGGTACACTACAACTAGAAAATAGAGGTGGGAGAATTACGAGATGAGGGGTTCACCCAAGCAGTAACACAGCCCAAACAAGCATGGAAGAAATTACTACCAAAATAGGTACGGAAGGTATTATTGCTGAAACAGGTATGAAAGAAAATACTTACGAGAAGAAAAATCAAGTTACGACGGAAGGTATACTATGCCACACAGAAACAGATTCTAGTCCGGACGTCATTCGTGAAAAAGAGGAAGATGAGCACATCAAAACAACTACAGAATAACTCAAAGCTGTTCCATTATCCGAACAAAAGCCTAAGCAGAAAGTGTAAATAGGCACGAGGCTAGACCCCTCTCGAAGAGGTAAGTTGATTGATTATTTAAAGGCTAACGCAGACTGCTTTGCGTGGTCCCACACAGATATGACAGGCATTCCACCAAAAGTGATGACTCATAAACAAAATGAAGATCTATCCTCTGTACCTGTTAAGAAGAAGAAAAGAAAGCAAGGACCATTCAAGAACCAAGTGATCAACGAAGAGGTACAGAAACTCTTGAATATTGTTTCGATACGAGAGGTAACGTACCCTAACTGGTTAGCAAACACCGTGGTAGTACCTAAAAAGAATGGCAACTGGAGAGTATGCGTAGATTATACTGACTTAAACAAAGTATGCCCCAAAGATTCATTCCCATTGCCTCATATAGATCAAATGATTGATGCCACCGCAGGTCATGAGCTATTGAGCTTTGTAGATGCATATTTATGTTATAATCAAATTAAAATGGATCATTTTGGACGAGGAAAAAAGCTCCTTTATCATGAACAGGGGGACTTATTGTTATAAAGTCTTGCCTTTTGGCCTAAAAAACTCTGGAGCCACCTATCAAATGCGAGTGACCAAGATATTCCAAGAACATCTGGGAAAGACGATGGAAGTCTATATTGATGACATGTTGGTAAAATCAACACAAGCACAAGACCATTTCTGGCACCTCTCCACTGCTTTTGATATTTTTTGCATGTATAATATGAAGTTAAATCCATAGAAATGCGCTTTCGGAGTGCAATCAGACAAATTTTTGGGTTTCCTTGTATCAAACAGAGGAATAGAGGTAAATCCCGCTCAAATTAAAGCCATAGATGAAATACCTGATATTTTCACAAATAAAAAGCAAGTTCAAAGGCTGACAGAGAGAATAGCAGCTTCGGGTAGGTTTGTTTCTAAATCTTCCGAAAAAAGTTTTAAAATCTTCTCAGTTCTCAAAAAGCAGAATCAGTTCGAATGGACTGAAAAATGTCAGCAAGCCCTCAAGAATCTGAAGATTTATCTATCGAAACTGCCACTGCTTTCAAAGCCAAAAGAATGTGAAAGATTGTACATCTACTTGATTGTCATAGAAATTGCTGTATCAGTATTGGTAAGAGAAGAAAAAGGTAAACAATCACCTGTCTATTATGTAAGTAAAACATTGGTAGATGGTGAGACTAGATATCCACATCTGGAAAAGTTAGCTTTAGCTTTAATAATAGAATATAGAAAATTATGACCCTATTTTCAATGCCACCCAATCACCATTGTGACCTCATATCCTTTAAGAAATATTCTACATAAACAGGAATTGTCAGGAAGATTAGCCAAGTGGGCCATATAATTAAGTGAGCATGAAATAATCTATCAGCCTAGGACTGCAATTAAATCTCAAATACTAGCTGGTTTTGTTGCTGACTTCAGTAATAGCATTGTAACTGAAGTAGAAAAAGAGCTACAACTCTTTAACGGTGTTAATCCAGGACTATGCACCTTGTTCACCGATGGTTATTCAAATATAAAAGGCGCCGGTTTAGGCATAGTCTTGATATCACCCACGGGTGAAAAGACACGGCAAACGATAAAGTGTTATCCTATCACTAACAATGAAGCAGGGTTTGAACTCGTACGGGAGCTCAAAATCGAGAAAATTATGATCAATAGCGATTCCCAACTGGTAGTAAATCATAAAAAGGGGACTTACATCGCTCAGAAGACTAGAATGCAACATTATCTTGAAAAAGCACGAGAGCTTGTGAGGTAATTCAAATCATGAAAGGTAGTGCAAATACCTAGAGTGGAAAATGCAGAAGCACATGCATTAGCTAACCTCGCAGCAGTCACGGAAGTAACGAACAAAGACAATACAATTGTCGTTCAACTATTTCATTCAATAATAGACCAGGACAGGTGTCACGACCCCAAATCCTAAACCGTCTGTGATGGCGTCTATCATGGAACTAGGCTAGCCAATAACCACATGTTCAAAATATCTTTCAAAATCCCAATCAAAATCCAAGCATTTCATAAATATACAGAGTTTACTAAATAAAGTAGGCCAATAAACAGTGCCACCAACCCCAAAACCTAAAGCCAACAAGTCATGAGCATCTAGAAGAATAAGCCAAAATATACTATTATAATACAAAACCCCCGAATGAAAGCTAGATACAACAAGAAGGGAAAACAGAGATGTTGTGGACGTTGAACAGCTACCTCTATATCCCGCGATCCGGCTCCACGCGGAATAAATGGTAATGCTCGGTATCTGCACCTGAATCTGGAAAAAAAGGGTGCAGGGAGTAATGTGAGTGCCCCAACTCAGTAGTAATGAAAATAAATCAGGTTTAAGCGGCAAGGAAACACATAAAATCAATGACATCAAATC
Organism: Nicotiana paniculata; assembly: GCA_005239505.1. Lineage (NCBI taxonomy): Eukaryota > Viridiplantae > Streptophyta > Magnoliopsida > Solanales > Solanaceae > Nicotiana > Nicotiana paniculata. The sequence continues at coordinate 63,870 of ML325158.1, read as the reverse complement.
ACAATATACATAGCCTTACTTTCCAATAGTGTAAACATAGATATACGAAATCATCATGCCTTAAAACAAACATCAGAAAAGTCCTTTGAAGAATGCATATTTTGAACAACTTCAAACCGAAAGATTTAGTATGAAAATGGCTAATGCTTGGAATATTCACCTGAATTTATACACAAGGGTGCAGGGAGTACAAACTCAAGAGGGGCTCCTTCAGCCCAAGAGCTAATATCACTCAGCACCTCACAATCAGGCCCTCGACCTCACTCAGCAGAACCACTCAAAAGGCCCCTCGGGCGAATCAGTAAAACAGGGTACTCGACCCAAAAAATCATTTTAAATCTCAAAGTAGTGTAAGTCAGGCTGAGTTTCGAAAAAAGTAAGTACAATGTGGCTGAGTGAAATCATCAACAAATCATGAGGAAAAACAGCAGTAAAAATCCCCCAAGGGGGTCTAAACAGATCGGCACGAGGCCCCAAACATGGCTTATCGCCCAAATATTTCAACAATCTTTAGAACATAATTCAACATAAGGTTTTGAGTAAAATATGCAACTCATTAGTTGTCGCGGAGAGGACCTAGTCCAGTCCAAAAATCAGTGCGCGCCACATACTCGTCATCCGACATGTGCGCCGTTCTAAAATCAGTGAGAAATATGTAGTACGGGGTTCCACATCCTCATGACAATATTTATAACCATTACTTACCTCTACCGTGACACAACACTAGTCCACAATGCTCTTGCCCCTCAAATTGGCTACCGATTGCTCCGAATATAGCCAAAACCAGTTTAACATCATCAATATATATCAAAGGAACACAACCCAACCGAAAACTATCAAACTATACAAGAATCTCGAAATTCGGCCAAACCCGAGCTCCAGGCCCACATCTCGGAATTCAATAAAATTTGCATGAATAGGATACTCGTCCTCTCGTGATTCCATCCATACCCAGAACACTAAAATCGGACCACAATTTCCCACCCAAATCCTCAAAAGAAGAATCCAATTTCCATGCACCAATTTTCCCCAAATTTGCGTTTAATTCCAACAATTTATGGTTTAATTACTTAGAAAACGACATATAAACGAGTTATGAAGTTTAAAACCTTGCCTCCAAGTGATTCCCTTAAATTTCCTCTTGAAACCCTCTCAAAAGAGCTCCCAACTTGTTCAACAATGGAGAAAAATGAACTATTCTCGCACAAATGGCCTTTTAAAACATTCTGCCCAGCCATTAAATTTTCCTCAGTGTGATCGCGACTCTAGGCACGCGATCGTGATGAACAGACCAGCCAACCAATGCGATCGCATACCAATACACGCGATCCCATAAAACAACTCTCCATCCCCCACATGCACTGCAGAATCCTCTACAGGATCGCATAAACACCCATGCGATCGCATTGCCTTTCCTAACCAACCTATGCGATCGCAATCCTAACCACGCGATCACATAGAACAAAATGCATGCCCCACTCTTTTACTCTATGCGATCGCAAACATCCTTCCGCGGTCACGTAGAAGGAAACAAGAACCTCACACCATCAAAAATCTGTCAAGTTTTCAAGCCAAGAGTTGGTCCGTTTACCACCCGAAACACACCTAAAGGCCCTCGGGACCTCCACTAAACATACCAACATATCCCATGACATCATTCAAACTTAGTCGAGCCTTCGAAACACCAAAAACAACGCAAAAACACCAAAATCACATCAAATTCAAGACTTTGAACTTTAAAATTTCCAAATTTCGACAACTACGCCGAAGCCAACCAGAACACCTCCGATTGACCTCAAATTTTGCAGACATACCCAAAATGACATTATGAACCTGCTCCAACTTCTGGAATTCCATTAAAACCCCGATAGCCTATTTTCCATTACCGACCGGAAATCAGCAAAAACTAACTTTCGCTAATTCAAGCCTAATCCTACACCGGACATCAAAACTTAATTCCGAGCACACTCCTAAGTCCCAAATCACCTAAAAAAGCTATCCGAGCTATAAAATCCGTATTCCGAGGTCGTTCACCAATAAGTTAACTCTCAGTTGACTTTCTCAACTATTAGGCTACTTTAATAGACTAAATGCCTAAATTCTCTCCATAACCACTCCGGACCCGAACCAAATGACCCAGCATAACAAACAGGCTAGCAAGATATAAAAAATGCATAAACGGGAGAAACGGGATAAATCTCACCGAATGACCGGTCGGGTCGTTACATCCTCCCCATCATAAACAAATGTTCGTCCTCGAACGGGTCTAGAAATATACATGGAGTCTCGAATAAGTGAGGATATCTGTTGCGCATCTCCCGCTCGGTCTCCCAGGTGGCATCCTCCACCAGCTGCCCTCTCCACCAAACCATCAATGAAACTATATCTTTAGAACTCAACTTCCTGACTTGTCGACCCAAACTAGCCACTGGCTCTACCTCGTATGACATATCACCGTCGAGCTGAACCGTGCTGAAGTTCAAAACATGAGACTGGTCACCAACATACTTCCGGAGCATTGAAACATGGAATACTGGATGAATACTCGATAAACTGGGAAGCATAGCAAGCATATAAGCCACCTCCCCAACCCTCTGAAGGACCTCAAATAGCCCTATGAACCTGGAACTCAGATTCCCCCTCTTCCCGAATCTCATAACACCTTTAATGGGAGACACCTTCAGCAACACCTTATCCCCAACCATGAAAGACACATCTCGGACCTTCCGGTCCGTATAACTCTTTTGCCTAGACTGTGACATGCGAAGCCGCTCCTGAATTAACTTTGCCTTACTCAATGCATCCGGAACCAATTCTGTGCCCAATAGCCTAGTGATGTTTTAGACGTCAATACTACACAATATTATAAGTTAATTGTGCAGTACCCAATTTTTGAGTGCTGTCTAATAAGAAGAACCTGGTTCTTCTTGGTGTACTACTTACTACTATTTGCGGAATAATAAAGCAGTAAAGTAAAGACACATATATTTTACGTGGAAAACACCTGGCTCAAAAGGTGAAAAAACCACAACCTACTCCTCAGTAGGATTTACTGGTGCCAATTACTGATTTGTTTAGTGGCCTGGGTACCAAGTTCCATACTTGACTCGTCTCAAATTGATTTAGCTCTTCTTGCATGGTTGTTACCCAGTCAGCATCTTGCAGGGCTTCAGCAATGTTCTTTTGTTCAATCAAGGATAAAATGCATCAAACACACACAGATTTTTCAAGGAGGATCTAGTTTTGATTCCAGATCTCAAGTCTGTTATGATGTTCTTAAGAGGGTGAGAACTCTGTTATCTGTGTTGTTTGAGTTCCAGTTGTTCACTTCTGGATTGTTCCATGTTGTCTTGTAGTTGTGGAAAAGGATCAGGGACAGTATTTTCATGTAGAGTTCCCCCTGTCGAGTTGTGTGGGGTTGTTGAACCTGGTCCATCACCTGTTCCATCTGCCATAGGTGCTTCAATGTGGTCACTGCTCCTCACCAGTCCAAGCTTCTCATCTTCTGGTTCCTGTCTCTCAGATAAAGTGTTAGTTTCATCAAAGACAACATGTACACTTTCTTCTACACACATAGTTCTTTTATTTTATATTTTATAAGCTTTGCTATATGTTGAATATCCCAAGAACACTCCCTCATCACTTATGGGATCAAATTTTCCTAGAGAATCTTTGCCATTATTATGTACATAACATTTTGCATCCAAAGGCCCTAAGATGAGATATGTTGGGCTTTCTCCCGTTAAGTAATTCATAGGGAGTTTTCTCTACCAGAGGTGTGGTCATGCATCTATTAATAATGTAGCACGCAGTGTTAATTGCTTCTGCCCAGAAGTTGTGAAGTAGTTTGCTTGATAGAAGAATGGTTCTTTCCATGTCTTCAAGAGTTGTGTTTTTATTTCAACAACCCGATTTTGCTGCGGGGTTTCTAGGAGCAGAAAAATTGTGATTGACACCATGTTCATCACAGAACTCAGCAAACTTGGTATTCTAAAACTTAGTACCATGGTCAGATCTTATTGATGCCAGTTGATGTCCCAATTGATTTTTAGCTTTCTCAACAAATGAGGTGAACATATCAAATGCTTCATCCTTAGATGATAGGAATAAGGTCCAAGTGAACCTTGAAAAATCATCAACTAGCACCATCACATATCTCTTACCACCTCTACTTAAAGTTTCCTCACCTGTAGATGCCCTTCTTCTCATGAGAAAGTTTATGAATTCTTTGGTTATCATGGCCATCTCATCCTCATCCAGATCAGCTCCCTCAGTGATCCTCAATGCTAGACTTCTCTCCTTCTTTGGGGCATCCATCTTCATGGTTTGCCTTCTGAGTTCATAAGCAGTAGGGTTTCAAATCAACTCATTTAGTCTAAGGGTTTCCATATTTTTGGATTCATGGATAGCAGTGATCTTGCTTTACCAGGAGATAGCAAAACCCTTGTCAAGATCTTCTCTACCTTTTCTTCTTCAAGTATGATTCTTCCAAGAGACTTGAGTTCATTTGTGAAGGTTGTGAGCCTTCTGTACATTTTCTGAATTGTCTCTCCTTATTTCATAGTGAAGTTTTCATACTGAGAGTATAGTAGTGTACCTCTAGACCTCTTCACTTGAGCTGTTCCTTTATGGGCTACTTGTAGAGTATCCTCGATTTCCTTGGCAGTGGTGTGGCTTTGGATTCTATTGTATTCATCTGGTCCTAATCCACATACTAGCCACTTATTTTGTTTGGCATTCTTCTCCCATTTCTTCAGATCTTCAGCGGTGCAGTCAGCCCTAGTCTTCGGTACATCTACACCTTCGGAAGTTTTCTTCATTGTTGCAAGTGGTCTATCAGTGACTATGTCCCAGAGTTCATAGTCCTCTCCAATAAGGTGGTCCTTCATTCTATTCTTCCACCAAGAATAATACTGGTCATTGAAGAGTGGTGGCCTTGCAGTTGATTGACCTTCCTAGTTCATAGGTGGTGCACTCATCTTGATCTTTTCCAAGGTGTTAGCCTGTTCAAGGATAACCTACTCTGATACCAATTGATGTTTTAGACGTCAATACTACACAATATTATAAGTTAATTGTGCAGTACCCAATTTTCGAGTGCTGTCTAATAAGAAGAACCCGGTTCTTCTTGGTGTACTACTTACTACTATAGCAATAATAAAGCAGTAAAGTAAAGACACATATATTTTACGTGGAAAACACCTTTCTAAAAAAGATGAAAAAACCACGACCTACTCCTCAGTAGGATTTGCTCAAACACTTCACTAAAAACTCAGAGCTAAACGGACTTACAAAATAAACTCTTTTGTAATCCTAGGACTATCTCTAATCCTCTTTATATCAACTAGCCTCTATCTAATTTCTACAGACTTCAAGATAACTCTAACTTGAAAAATGTGTATCTATTACACTTGTTTCTATGAAAGCTGAAAAGATAGAATGTTAAATCTCCTACTACAACCAACTAGACTCAATGATAAACAAATGGAACTCTTTCTTCTAGTTGAACTGTAGCCTTTGCACAATACTTCTGCTTGCAAATATTTTGGGAATTTTGCTTTCAGAACTTGATTCAATTTAGTCTTTGTGCGTCTTTTTGTGTCGTAAATTTTAGCAATAATACTTTGAGTATTTATAGAGTGAGTTGTTGAGCTTGTCTTCCAATTCCAGTTCAACTCTACCTGGGTCAACCAATTCAAACAAAACTCAACTTCCTTCATTTATTTCTGTCCTAGCTGAATTTAACTTCTTTCATCTTCATCAGTTTGCAATCTTTTCATATTAGGAGACATCCTCTTAGTTCTTTGGTACTCAACAATCAGTGATATCTTCTATTCTTGTACGATTCTTGTGCCAACTGCTCCGTTCAGGTGTGTATGCTTTGATGGACCTGATTCGACTTGTCAACATTTGTAAATCTTCAAAACCCATTAAGTGACATGGGCCAACACCTAGCCTCTCCCGGCTCAAACCAACCAACCGGAGATCTGCACCTCCTACCATATAAAGCCACATACGGAGCCATATGGATACTCGAATAATAGCTGTTATTATACACCAACTTCGCTAGTGGTAGAAACTGGTCCCATGAACCTCCAAAGTCTATCACACAAGCACGCATCATATCCTCCAAAATCTGAATGGTACGCTCTGACTGCCTGTCGGTCTGAGGGTGAAACTCTGTGCTCAACTCAACCTGAGTAACCAAATCTCTGTGCACGGCTCTACAAAACTGAGATGTGAACTGAGTGCCTCTGTCGGAAATGATATAAACTGGAACCCCATGCAATCGGACAATCTCCTTGATATAAATTTCAGCTAACCTCTCTAAAGAATAAGTAGTACCAATAGGAATGAAGTGCGCGGACTTGGTCAGCCGATCCACAATAACCAATATAGCTTCAAACCTCCTCAAAGTCCGTAGGAGTCCAACTACGATGTCCATGGTGATCCGCTCCCACTTCCACTCCGGAATATCAAACCTCAGAAGAAATCCACATGGTCTCTGGTGCTCATACTTGACCTGCTGACAGTTGAGAAACTGAGCCACATACTCCACAATATCCTTCTTCATCCTCCTCAACAAATAATGCTGCCTCAAATCCTGATACATCTTCGCAACACCCGGATGGATGGAATACCGCAAACTACGAGTCTTTGCTAGAATCAAATCTCGAAGCCCATCTACAATGCGCACGCAAATCCGGCCCTGCATCCTCATGACCCCATCATCACTAATAACCACATCCCTGGCATCACCGTGATGGACCCTGTCCTGAAGAACAAGGAAATGTGGATCATCATACTGGCGTGCTCTAATCTGATCGTAAAGAAAAGACCTGGAGGCTACACAAGCCAACACCCGCGGGGGATCTGATAGATCCAATCTCACCAATTGACCCACTAAGGCCCGAACATCAAGGGCTAATGGCCGCTCTGCTACTGGAAGGTAGGCTAGACCCCCCAATTGCTCTGCTCTGCGACTCAATGCATCGGCCACCACATTGGCCTTCCCCGGATGATATAAGATAGTGAGGTCATAATCCTTGAGAAGCTCTAACCACCTCCTCTGATGCAAATTCAAGTCCTTATGCCTCAGCAGATACTACAAACTACGATGATAAGTGAAAATCTCAAACTGCACTCCATACAAATAATGCCGCCAAATCTTCAAGGCATGAACACTGGCAGCTAACTCAAGGTCGTGCACTGTATAATTCTTCTCATGCACCATCAACTGTCTGGACGTGTAGGCAATCACCCTACCGTGCTGCATCAATGCCGCCCCCAAACCAACTCTAGAAGCATCACAATAGACTGTGTAAGAACCCGAACTAGTAGGCAAAACTAGTACTGGAGCTGTAGTCAATGCTGACTTGAGCTTCTGAAAGCTCTCCTTACACTCATCAGACCATCTGAATGGAGTACTCTTCTGGGTCAATCTGGTCAAAGGCGAAGCAATAGAAGAGAATCCCTCCACAAAGCGACAGTAACATCCCGCCAAACCAAGGAAACTCATAATCTTTGTAGCTGAGGACGGTCTGGGCCAACTTTGCACTGCCTCTATCTTCTTCGGATCAACCTGAATACCCTCACAAGACACCACGTGCCCAAGAAAGCTACCGAACCAAGCCAAAAATCACACTTGGAGAATTTCGCATAAATCTTCTCCTCCCTCTACCTCTGTAACACAAATCTGAAATGCTGAGCATGCTCTTCCTAACTACAAGAATAAACCAGGATGTCATCAATGAACACAATGACGAATGAATCAAGGTAAGGCTGAAACACGTTGTTCATCAATTGCATGAACGCAGTTGGGGCATTAGTCACCCCAATTGACATAACCAAGAACTCATAATAACCATATCTGGTCCTAAAAGCAGTCTTCAGAATGTCATAATCCCGAATCTTCAACTGATAATACCTAGATCTCAAATCAATCTTGGAAAACAATTGGCTCCCTGAAGCTGGTCAAACAGATCATCAATGCGGGGCAAGGGATACCAGTTCTTCACTGTAACCCTGTTCAACTGCAGATAATCAATACACATACGCATAGACACATCCTTTTTCTTCAAGAAAAACAGTGGTGCACCCCAAGGTGACACACTAGGCCGAATGAACCCCCTATCCAGGAGTTCCTAAAGCTGCTCCTTCAATTCCTTTAGCTCCGTTGGTGCCATACGATAAGGTGGAGTAGAAATAGGCAGAGTGCCTGACACCAAGTCAATACCAAAATCAATATCCCTATCAGGTGGCATGCTTGGCAGGTCGCAGGAAACACATCCGGAAAGTCACAGACCACATGAACTGAATCAATAGAGGGAGTCTCACCAATGACATCCCTCACAAAGGCCAAAGAAGATAAACACCTTTTCTCAACCATGCGCTGAGCCCTTAAGTATGAAATCACCTTGCTAGGCATATACTTAGAAGAACCTCTCCACTCAACCCTCGGACACCCCGGCATAGCTAAGGTCACGGTCTTAGCATAACAATCGAGTACAACATGGCACGGAGATAACCAATCCATGCCCAATATCACGTCAAAATCGACCATGCCGAGTAACAGTAGGTCCACTCGGGTCTCAGACCCCAATAAATATCAGGCACGACTGATACACACGATCCACAACAACAGTATCGCCCACCGGAGTCGACACATGAACAAAGGTGACTAGAGACTCACAGGGCACATCCAGAAAACGGGAAAAATATGAAGAAACATAGGAATATGAAGAACCAGGATCAAATAAAGCCAAGGAATCTCGGCAACATGTGAGACTGACCTCCCCCTGCTCGACCTCCCCCTCTATGGCGGCTTCTGGCTGACTGACTACCACCCCTGGCTGCCTAGGCAGGTGGTGATGTAACTGGAGCTGAAGCTGAGGGCTGGCCCCTCTGCTGAGAAGATCCACCGGAACGGCGGGGACACTGCCTTCACACGTGCCTGGACTCTCCACACTCAAAACATCTCCCTAGAGCTGGAGGTGGGGACTGATAGAAATCTCTAGCACCCGTACGGCCACAGGAAGACTCATGCATAGAAAAAACCGAACTAGTGGTGCTCCAGCTGCACTTTGAGCTGGGAGGGCTCCAAATGAAGTACGGCCTGACTGAGAACCACGGGGGACCCTGCACCTAAGATGCACCACTATATGCTCGGCGGCCTAACTGAGGAGGCCTGAATGAACGACCCCTACCCAGGTGAAACTGTCCCCTGAAGGGAGCACCACTGGAACAGCCCAAACCACGAGGCCTCTTGGCCTCCATCTCCTCCCGGTCTTGGCGGTGAACAGACTCAATATCGAGAGATATGTCAACAACCTACTCGAATGAAGCACCCGATACTCCATCCCGAGTAATAAATAACCGAAGTTGATAAGAAAGACCATCTACAAACCTCCTCACCCTCTCTTTATTAGTAGGGACAATCTCAGAAGCATGCCTAGCCAACTGGGAGAACCTCATCTCGTACTGAGTAACTGATAACTCTCCCTGGCGCAGCTGCTCAAACTGCCTGTGATGCTCCTCTCTGTGGGACTAAGGAACATACTTCTCCAAAATGATCGTGGAGAACTGCTGCCAGGTGAGAGGTGCCGAACCAACCGGCCTACGCCTCTCGAATGACTCCCACCAAGTAAAGGCAGCACCCGCATACTGAAATGTAACAAATGAGACCCCACTAGTCTCCAAAATACCCGCAGTCCGTAGTATCCTCTGGAACCTATCTAGAAACCCCTAGGCATCCTCTCCATCTGTACCGCTGAAAGTCAGAGGCTAAAGTCTGCAGAATCTCCCCAACCTGCGCTGCTCGTCCTCAAGCATAGCATGGACCACATAATCCTGGACCAGAGCAATTGGCTGAGCTGGGGCTTCTCCCAGTGCCTGAATACCCTGTGCATCCTGCTAAGGTGCCCGGGCAGCTGAGGTCTGATTGCCTCCCCCGACCTGAGCTGTGGTGGCAGTAGACGAAATGGCGACTGCCTGAGCCAAACTGGTGCACACTGTCAATATCTGGGATAGGATCTCTTGAAGACCCGGAATAACCATAGGCACTGCCGGTGCCTGACCCTATCCCGCTGGAACACCATCAAACCTGATCCTGATCGATAAGGGTATCATGTGGTACTGTCCCGGCTGCTGCGCAGGCTGGCCCCTTACCTCTACCACGACCTCGACCGCTGCCTCGACCTCTCAGTGGTCTAGCCGGTGACTGGTCACTCTGACCGGTATGGCGTGTCCTCACTATCTGTGAGAGAATGAAACAACGTAAGTTCAGACTTCAAGAATTAATAGATCAGCACGAAAGAGTTCAAGAAAGGTATAAATGTTTCCTAAAAGTTCGGCAGCCTCTTTCAAAATACCAATCAAAATCCAAGCATTTCATAAATATACAGAGTTTACTAAGTAAATTAGGCCAATAAATAGTGCCATCAACCGCAAAACCCGGAGCCAAAAAGTCATGTGCATCTAGAAGAATAAGCCAAAATATACTATTATAATACAAAACCCCCGAATGAAATCTAGATACAACATGAAGGGAAAACAGAGATGTTGCGGACGCTGAACAACTACCTCTATATCCCACGATCTAGCTCCGCACAGAATAAATGGCTAATGCTCGGTATCTGCACCTGAATCTGCACACATGGGTGCAGGGAGTAATGTGAGTACGCTATCTCAGTAGTAATTAAAATAAATCAAGTCTAAGCGGCAATGAAACACATAAAATCAATGCCATCAAATCACAATATACACAGCCTTACTTTCCAATAGTGTAAACATAGATATACGAAATCATCATGCCTTAAAACCAACTTCAGACAATTATTTGTAGAATGCATATTTTGAACAACATCAAACCGAAAGATTTAGTATGAAAATGAAATGAATCATATAGAGGCCCCTTGGGCAAAACATATTTCATAAGTTCAGAATACAAGTAGTAAAATAAGAAGTATCCCCTCGGGCAAAACATGTATCATAATCAGCCCCTCGGGCATGCCTCACAGTCACTCAGCACCTCACAATCACTCAGCACCTCATAGTCACTCATTCCTCCCAATCACTCATCGCTCGGCACTCGGCACTCTATGCGCTTACTGGGGGTGTGTACAGACTCCGAAGGGGCTCCTTCAGCCAAAGCGCTAATATCACTCAGCAACTCACAATCAGGCACTTGGCCTCACTCAGCAAAACCACTCAAAAGGCCCCTCGGACGAACTAGTAAAATAGGGTACTTGACCCAAAACATCGTTTTAAATCTCAAAGTAGTGTAAATCAGGCTGAGTTTCGAAAACAGTAAGCACAATGTGGCTGAGTGAAATCATCAACAAATAGTTAGGAAAAACAGCAGTAAAAATCCCCCAAGGGGGTCTAAACAGATCGGCACGAGGCCCCAAACACGGCTTATAGCCCAAATATTTCAACATTCTTTAGAACATAATTCAACATAAGGTTTTGAGTAAAATATGCAACTCATTAGTTGCCGCGGAGAGGGCCTAGTCCAATCAAAAAATCAGTGCGCGCGACATACTCGTCATCCACCATGTGCGCTGTTCTAAAATCAGTGAGAAATATGTTGTCCGAGGTTCCATACCCTCAGGAGAAGATTTATAACCATTATTTACCTCTACCGGGCCACAACACTAGTCTGCAATGCTCTTGCCCCTAAAATTAGCTCCCGATTGCTCCGAATTTGGCCAAAACCAGTTTAACATCATCAATATATATCAAAGGAACACAACCCAACCGAAAACTATCAAATTATACAAGAATCTCGAAATTCGGCCAAACCCGAGTCCCGAGCCCACGTCTCGAAATTCTATAAAATTTCCATCATTAGAATCCTCTTCATCCCGCAATTCTATACATACCATGAACACTAAAATCGGACAACAATTGCCCACTCAAATCCTCAAAAGAAGATCCAATTTCCATGCACCCTTCTTCCCCAAATTTGGGTTTAATTCCATTAATTTTATGGTTTAATTACTTAGAAAACGACATATAAACGAGTTATGAAGTTTAAAACCTTAACTCCAAGTGATTCCCTTAAATTTCATCTTCAAAACCTCTCAAAAGAGATCCCAACTCGTTCAACAATGGAGAAAAATGAACTATTCTCTCACAAATCGCCTTTCAAAAAATTCTGCCCAGCCATTAAATTTTACTCAGTGAGATCGCGACTCTAGGCACGCGATCGCGATGCACAGACCAGACAACCAATGCGATCGCGACCAATACACGTGATCGCATAGAAAAACTCTCCACCCCCTACACGCGGCTCAGAATCCTCTACGCGATCGAATAAACACCCACGCGATCGCATTGCCTTTCCTGACCAACCTATGCGATCTCAATCCTAACCACGCGATCGCATAGAAAAAAATTGCTGCCCCACTCTTTTACTCTACGCGATCGCAAACACCCTCCCGCAATCGCGTAGAAGAAAACCAGAACCTCACACCAGCAAAAATCTTTCCAGTTTTCAAGCCAAGAGTTGGTCCGTTTTACACCCGAAACACAACCGAGGCCCTCGGGACCTCAACCAAACATACCTACTTATCCCATAACATCATTAAAACTTAGTCGAGCCTTCGAAACACCAAAAACAATGCAACAACACCAAAATCACAACAAATTCAAGCCTATGAAATTTGAAACTCCCAAATTTCGCCAACTACGCCGAACCCAACCAATCCACCTCCGATTGACCTAAAATTTAGCAGACATATCCAAAATGACATTACTAACCTGCTCTAACTTCCGGAATTCCATTCCGACCCTTATAGAATATTTTCCACTGCCGATCAGAAATCACAAAAAACTAACTTTCGCTAATTCAAGCCTAATCGTACACCGGACATCAAAATATCATTACGAACACACTCCTAAGTCGCAAATCACCGAACGAAGCTATCCAAGCCATAAAATCTGCATTCCGAGGTCGTTCACCAATAAGTCAACTCTTAGTTGACTTTTTCAACTATTAGGCTACTTTAAGAGACTAAATGCCTAAATTCTAACCATAACCACTCTAGACCCGAACCAACAGACCCAACATAACAAAAACAAGCTATCAATATATAACTAATGCAGAAATGGGGGAAACGGGGTAAATCTCACGGAACGACCGGTCGGGTCGTTACAACACGAATGAGGTAACTTTCAACAAGCTAACTTGGGACTGGAGAAACAAAATTCTTAATTTTTTGAAGAGTGGCACCGTACCTGAAGACAGGAAAGCAGCTCAAGCACTATGACGCAAAGCTGCACGGTACTGCCTTATTCGCAACTTACTTTATTGCAAGATGTTCGGAGGACCCTTAGCTAAATGCCTCAGACCTAACCAAAAGGAATTTGTGATGAAAGAAGTCCACGAAGGACACTGTGTAAATTACTCAAGGGCGAGATCCTTAGTGAAAACACTAATCAGAGTCGGATACTATTGGTCTAAGAATTTCGTATCCAAATGTGACAGATGCCAAAGGCTTGCCAATAACATGCATCGACCAGCGGAATTATTACATCCAATAATATCCCCATGACCTTTCATGAAATGGGGTATGGACATAGTGGGACCTCTTCCCACAGCTAAAGGACAGGTACGGTTTTTGCTCATAGTAACCGACTATTTTACAAAATGGGTAGAGGTAGAAGCATTCAAACTAGTGCAGGAAAAGGAAATTAAAAGCTTCTTATGGCAAAACATAATATGCCGCTTTGTAATACCAAAGGAGATCGTGTGTGATAATGGCCCACAATGCATAGGCTTGAAAATCACCGAATTCTTCGAAAGTTGGCAAATCAAGCGGATCACTTCAACGCCGTACCACTCAGTGGCTAATGGTCAAGCTGAGTCAACGAATAAGGTCATCATCAACAATCTAAAAACGTGGCTAGATAAAGACAAGGGGAATTGGCCTGATGAGTGGCCAGCGGTACTATGGGCATACAGAACAACTTCAAAAATAGCGATGGGAGAAAATCCGTTCGCACTTGTTTATGGCTCAGAAGCCTTAATACCAGTAGAGATTGGCGAACCAAGCATAAGGTTCTCAACAGCCAGAGAAGGTGAAAACGACGACGAATTAAGGGCCAACTTGGACCTGCTCGAACCACGGAGAGAAGCAGCATTGATACGGATGGCAGCTCAAAATAAAATCATAGATCGTTATTACAATAGTAAAGCTCATCTCAGGTACTTTAAAATTGTGGATTTCGTCCTCAAAAAAGTCTTTTAATCAACAACAGAAGCAGGTGCAGGAAAGCTAAATCCAAACTCGGAAGGACCTTACAACAAGTTGGAAGCTATGGACGGCAAAGTTCTAACAACAAGTTGGAACGCCATCCATCTAAAAAAGTATTACTTTTAAAATAAAAGAATATCCCACCGTATGGTATCGCACGTTCGATTTTATTTTGAACTTTTAAAAATTTTACTAACTTTTTTAGATGATAGGCATAAAGCTAACCTATCACCAGATGATGATATCAGACCTGCAAAGACGCGAGGAAATAACACAATTCCCGATCTAGGGTTACACTTTCTGATGGACATTTTAAAAGGGTTAGGCAGTCATCATCTAAAAAACTATATACCTTCGAGTCCGGAATGTTTTTCCTTTTCAGGGAAAGGACCACAAGGAAGGAATAATCAAGTGCTCGAGATTTCATTCTTCAATGCTCAAACACTTGGGGGAATATACAGTATGGAAGGCTAAGATGAAGCAAATAAGACTATCAAAAAGTCAAAAGCTCGAGCCTGAAGACCCATCTACCCACGAGACAAGTGACACGTGCAGAATCAAAAAAAATCAAAATAGCCATCCAAACACAAAGCTTAATGAAAAAAGCAAAAACCTTCGAACATATTCAGGTTGAAAGGCAAAATATTAGTCACGAGAAAGAAATGTACATCCTTATTCAAAGTTGTAAAAGATCATTATCAATGTACTCATTCAAAAAACTGTTCTCAAATAAAACAGTTATGGATGAAAGATCTAAATCCTTGTATTTTATTCAAGAAACTGTTATCAAATAAAAACAGTTATGAATAAGAAAACATTTTCCTCGTACTTATTAGCAAACTGTTTCCAAAACAGCTGCGGGTAAACCCCAATCTTTATGAAAACCGTTACTAGTAAAAAAACAGTTGTTTCCTTGTATTAATATCAAAAAATTGTTACTTATCAAAAACAGTTACGAAATACAAGAGTATATCAAATCTGTTCAAAAAAAATAGTTGCAAGCATGAGTTTTAGGCGATAACCAAACATATGTAAAATGTCAAGGAAGTTCAAATAAAAAAAAACATTTCTTGAAAACATTCTTAAACATGTGTAAAATTCCTATCACTCTATTGCATAATCATGAAGTTGAAACATCTTCTTCATGTCAATTATAAAGGGCCTTCTTCCATAAATTATCCCTATTACAAAAAGGCACATGTTTAATATGACACCGTGCCTATTATAAAAAAGGTATGTGTAGTCTAAAGTATTCCAGATGCAAAACACGAAGGTAAAACCAAAACCTCGAAAAATGAATCATGCAAAAGACTTAAAGAGTGAAACAAAAATTCAACAAAAGTCGAACTAACATTTACATATTAAAACGGCTAAGTATTAACTTATACTAAGATGTATAAATTTTTTATATATACATTGTGGTGCCCCTAAGTTCTCATTTGGGGACTTAAAAGGAAATCCAAATTAACCCCCGGTGGGACTGGGGGTAACCACCAATTGATACAAAGAAAAAAAAAAGGGATAAACCAACTAGATCTTTTCAACAGAGGGGTTGACTTTAGTGGCAGAAGGAGCGGGTGCATTTGGGGATGAAGAGGCATGAGCGGCTGGAATCTCACCATCAGGTGAACAGATTTTACGACCCTGTTGAGCTTTCTCCATGGCTTCCTTAATTTTGGCTATTTCGGCACTAAGGTCAAAACCCTCTTGACTCATTTCCATTAATGTGTCGAGGCGAGAATTCATATACGCCCAGCTCACATCGACATCAACCACCTCTTCCAAATCTTCATAATCTTTTTCCCACACTTGAAGTTCAGCTCTCAACTCGTCTTTCTCCGCCTCCGCCGCTTCATGGACGGCCCTTAATGGAAAAATCGACTCCTCTAAAGTTTGAGCTTTGTCTAAAGACCTACCAATATCTTCTTGAGTACGAGTGAGTGATTGCACGAGCTGGCCTGAGTATTCTTCCTTCTGCCCCAGCAAGTTCTTCAAGTCTCTAATCTCCTCTGAGGCACGGGGCAGCTGCTCCGCGAATGAAGACTCCAGAACACTCTTATCTTTATCAGCTTGACTACAAGAAGCCCTCTCCACTGCTACTTCTGCTGCCACGAGTCTCATCTGCCGCTTCAAGGTACTTCTTTCCTCTTCTAAAGCATCCATGTCAATCCTTAAGCTATCATACTGTGGTCTCCAATTATCAACTTCTGCCTCCAACTCTTTTTTTCTCTTGGTCTGTGTTTCAAAACCTCTTCATAAGCTCCATGCCTATAAGGTTAATCTACAAGA
Organism: Nicotiana paniculata; assembly: GCA_005239505.1. Taxonomy (NCBI): domain Eukaryota; kingdom Viridiplantae; phylum Streptophyta; class Magnoliopsida; order Solanales; family Solanaceae; genus Nicotiana; species Nicotiana paniculata. The sequence continues at coordinate 47,323 of ML325158.1, read as the reverse complement.
AATAAACCAGTCAGATATTGTAAATTTCATATACGAGAGTAAAAGATGACAACTTACACCATACCTTCAAAGAGGTATGGATGACCTTATTGGCCCATGTAAGAGCACCGTGGCTAGCTAACTTTGCTTTTTCAGTGGGACCTATCAAGGGCTTGAGCCACACTTCAGGATCACCCGTCTTCTTGAAAAGGTTTCCCTCAGCTGGAACCTCTATTACCACTTGCCGCATCTCTCTGCTGGAAGACCCTACTTCCGTAATGGAAGGCATGGAATCAGGCAGAGATGGAACAACAACAGGCACGGAAGGTTGAGGAGCTGGAGAAGACATGGGCAAAGAAGTAGGCACGAAAAGTTGAAGGGTTGATGAAGTTACATGCAAAGCAGCAGCAGAAGTTGATAGAGCCAAAGGAATAGATGAAACAGCTTCTCTCAAAGAAGCAGAAAAGACAGCAGCCAAAGGGTCGTCGTCGGGAGCAAGATCAACACCCTCATGAATAGGGGAATGTGAAGCAACATCAAGGACAGGGGGCTCAATCACAGACACGGAATGCAAGGTTAAGTCAGTAAGCTCACCATCTAAAAACATTCGTCTTCTCCGTGGCCTGTGCACTAAAGCACCCTCTTCTTCTTCTTCTACGGAACGAGACTCACTCATCTTCCTAGGAAGATGAACCAACAATAGTTTCCTGGGCTTGAGCCAAGGACATCTTCGGGATAGATGAAGCAGACACCCCACGAGAAGAGAACCCTATTAAAAAGGGAAAAAAGTTAAACGACAAAAAAAAATGACTCGAGTAAGGAAAGAAGCAAGAACAAAAGCTTCACTTACCGTGGGTCTTTACTTTCCAGCCATACCTCTCAGCGAGGTACTTCCAAGATCTTTCTTCTGAAGGAGCAACAGATAACAATTTTTCTACCCAATCACGAATACCGGAGACAATTTTTCTACAGATACGGTGTTAAATAAAACACCTAAAGTCAAAACAAGAAAATGTAAATGTGAGCTAAAGCATACTCACGTGCACGATTCCACTTCTCAGGGAAGGGAAGATATTATTCACCCACTAAACTAGCAGTGGGTACAGCAACATACTGGAAGTACCAGCCCATATCCTTATCGTCTCCAGGGGTTACCAGCACTTTTTTGCTTCTAGCAGTCAGAGCAAAAAAACCCCTTCACTAAATAAGGTAGGAGAGTAGAGATAAATAAGATGGTTGAAGGGAAAAGGAACTGAGGCTAAAGAAGCAAAACTCATAAGGCATGCGACAACTCTCCACACAAGCGGGCTAACTTGCCCTAAGCAGATACTGAAAAATGACAAAACTCAATTATAACTGGGTCAATGGGGGGTCTAAACCCTAAAGTTAAAGGATACATATAAATAAAAGAATATCCTGTCTTGTAAGACGTTCTTCTTTGTTTACTATTCAGAATATAGACAGGAAAGTCAGATTTCCAAAAGCACTCCCTACGAACAAGGGAAATCTGACCCTCAGTTATAAGGGTTGGATATCTCTCTACACTATCAAGAGAAGAAGATTGATCTACAAGAACTTGACTATCCCTAGCAAAAACAAACTCATCAGGGATAATTTCATCGACTCCAGGTTCACGAAGGTTTTTTCCTTTACCTCTAGACAAAGATCGAGAAACCCTAAATCTCGGAGAAACTGGAGATTTAGTGGAAGGAGGAGGAACTATCTGAGATGAAGAAGAGCCCCTCGAAGGAGTGGATCCTAGACTTCTAAGTCTACCACCCCTCTGACTCCTATTCATAGCAGAAGAAGGCGCTAAACTTTCAATATCTATTACTCTTTGAGGTTGGTTTTAAGAAGACATGTTTACAAAGGCAAAGAAGAAAGTTCCTTACAAAACACAAAGTTAGAAAAGTCTTTCGTGGAATCATAGAAAAGAAAACATGTATTTATACTTGAAGGCAACCGTCAAACATGAAGAAAAAGGAAAGTAATGATGAAAAGTCATAATTGAAGATGGCACTTCGGGATTGGCACAACCGCAAAAAGCCCTAAAAGTTGCTAAATGCAGAAATAATCCGGAAAGAACACGTGGTATGACCATTAAATGGAAGTGACAAACGATGCCTATGGTGCAGAGAAGGATACAATGATTCAAGGAAAGGCGGCGGCAAAATATTCCCGCCATAAATGAGTATCCACTTAACGAATATTAATCGTTAAATATATGGTAAGTGGGGGGACTATCTGTATTGGTAAAAAACAAATTTCACACGTAAGCCAGCTTTTGACAACTCAGTCAGTCACGTGAACACAGGAAAACGCGACAACTGGATGTGACTCCTTGAAGAGATACGGTACAAAAAGGCACGGTTCAGTAAACCCACGACCTTATTAGCCACGGGAAACTCAACTTGATCAAAACGGTAGAGAGGAACGGTCAGAACGACTCTAGACAAAGCTACGAGCATATTCAAAGACCCACAATTGATTACTCGAACGTTAGGTAACTGAACCCCAATTACTGCTATACATTGTAACGCCTTATTAATGTCATGATTAGTCATTAATGAGTAACTATAGCAAGAGTCGTACGTTGTAAGAACCTCCTATATAAGGGAGGAGAATACATCTTGTAAAGGCATATGATTCTCGAATACAATCAACTCTATATTTCTTCAATATTGTCTATTATTAATTTTTCTCCATTATCTTGATTATCAGTAACCCGTATTCATCTTAAAATAAGCTTTAGTCAAAGGGTCTAGTTCTTTGGTTAAACAAATTGGTTTCGTTACCGGGAATCTGATAATCTGTGTTTACTTTTCAATTGATATCCTCTGAATTATGTCAAACCCCAACGGCAACAATCAGCAAAGGAGTGGAACCCCAGTTCCATCGCCTTCAGGAACCCCACGTGGTTCGAGGGAACAAAGCCCAGAAAGGTCTAATAACAACAAGATCGTCTAAAACAAATGATTGCAGAGTATGTGATCCAAGCTTTACAAGAATTTGCGAGAGGATTACTGGTAGTGTTACCTACATCGCCGACGCCACCCCCCAATAACACCATCACCATGGAAAATCATCAATCTGGGTTGGCAAACTCAGGAAGAGGAGATACTCCTAATGAATCTCTCGAAACGATACCAAGTATATCTAATAACTCAGAATTACAAAATTTACTGCTAACCATGCAGAAACAGATGAAAGAGCAGAACGATCGCATCGAACAAATTCCTGGAGTACCACCTATCATCAAATGCATCGATGTTGGTAGATATTCTCAACAACATTGGAAGCCAAGTGCGGCACCCTTGCCTATACCCAAGAAGTTTAAAATGCCTGACGTTCCCAAATATAATTGGACAACTGACCCACGCGACCATGTGACTGCTTACACTACTAGAATAAAACGCAACGACTTAACAAAACAAGAGTTCGAATAAGTCCTTGTCAAAATATTTGGGGAAACACTTACCAAAGGAGCCCTAACCCAGTATTCTCTTCTCCCTGAAAATTCTATTGACTCTTTTGCTGAGCTTGCAGATTCGTTTATAAAAGCACACTCTGGTGCACAAAAAGTTGAGAAGAGAATGGAAGACATATTCAAAATAAAAGAAGGAGACATGGAACTACTCCGTGAGTTTATAGATAGGTTTTAACGAGAAAGAATGCAGTTATCCAGGGTGCCTGGTAATTGGATAGCCATGGCATTTGCAAGCAACTTGAACGATAAAAGCTCAAAAGCCACGTGGCGACTTAAGGAAAGTCTAAGAGAATTCCCCGCTACAACATGGAACGATGTATATAATGGGTACAGTACGAAACTCAGAATAGAAGAAGATATCATTGCTCATTCGAGAGATGAAGATCATTCCAGATCCAGACGTCCTAAATCAGATAGAAGATCAGGTAAAATCAGGTACGATCCTTACTTAGGAGCCTCGTTACGCGATATCCGCCCCAGGTTCGAAAACACTAGGTCGGACTATTGACCACAAGGAAGAGATGTAGTGTCATCCTCGTCTAGATCCAGAAAAGATTGAGATGAATGACCTAGAGCTAGTACTCAAATTGGGGATCATACCTTTAATGTAAGTACTATTGAACTTGTCTTGATATTGAGGAACATGGTAGACTCCTCAACGGTTACTCTGGTAGGCATCTTAACTGCGGCATGTGCTCCTTGTTGGCCTATGTCTCTGACCCTCGCGAAAATTTCTTCGGGATAACATCATCAGGAACCGCCGCTCGTGTTCTCACCGTCGGTGAGTGAATGGATCGATAATTTAAATATTCAAGATCAATGAATTCGCACGATAGGAATGAAGGAAGTGAAATTTTCCTAATAGTTTCTGTAGCCTCTCGAAGATAAGTACAGACGTCTCCGTACCGATCCGTAAGACTCTACCAAACTCGCTTATGACTCATAGTACCTATGAACCTAGCGCTATGATACCAACTTGTCACGACCCAAATTTGCCTCCGTTGTGTATCGTGAGGTCACCTAGTCTTAGGGACTAGGTAGGCCTGACATTTCCACTGAACGACAACAATAATAAAGGAATTATAACAGTGTCGATATAGACATCTTGACAGAGTTTACAATTTCCCAAAATCCGGTAAATACAAGTCATAAGCTCTACGAAATATTTCTATCAAATCTAAATACAACTGTCTTGGAATAAGTAAGTACAATTGAATAGAAATAAAACAGGAAGATGACTCCGAAGCCTGTGAATGCAGCAACAGGTTACCTTGAGTCTCCCTATCAATGATCTGCACAGCTACTAACAACAATAGCCTGGATCTGCATACAAAATGTGCAGAAGTGTAGTATGAGCACACCACAGCGATGCTCAGTAAGTATCAAGACTAACCTATGTGAAGTAGTGATGAGGACTAGTCAAAACACCACCGGTCTAATAAGTAAAAAGGCATAAATGTATAAATGACCGAGACATAATATCTATCTAAAGAATTTGCAATATAATTAACAATATGATCGAGTAATACGGAAGAAAATTCAATAATTATGATCAACGGATAGCAGAATAGAAATACACAAAGAGAATGGAAAGAATGCAATCCAAATAGCGGGAATCACAACCCAATAAAAGCACTAGCTACTCAGCACTGCATCAATTTATTCACGTCAGGCATTACCCAAGAAACTCAATAAAACTGGTCAACCCTTCGAGTGAAAACCTTTAAATCGTAAGTTTATTTTGAAAACTTTAAGATATAATCATTTCGGAATAGAAAATTTTCTTCTTTGAAACATACTTTCTCTTAATGTATATTTATCTATTTTTATAAAGAGAAATCTTTAAAACATAGTCTCTTCAAATACGTGGTGTTCAAATATACTTTCCCAAATAGTGTTCTTTCAAATATCATCAAAATACGTGATGTTCAAATATATTTTCCCAAATACTGCTCTTTGAAATATCATTTTTTTATGTAAGGCAAATCCTTTTCAAATATACTTTTGAAATAGAAGTCCTCCAGACATTACTATTCCTTGAGATAATTTCTTTTCAACTATACTTTTCAATATATATATATATATATATATATATATATGTATATATATATATATATACTTCGATCCAAATCTCCTCAATGATAAAACCACCAGAACTCAGTCTGCAACTCAGAAGTTGTCATGCAATGTAGTATAGGGGGAAAGCTCACGTATCTCGTCCGTAGTTCCAATTTAAATATGCGATGCAGTACTGGGGGAAAGCTCCTGGATCTCTATCTGTAGTCCCAATTTAAATATGTGATGCAGTACAGGGGGAAAGCTCTCGGATCTCTATCCATAGTCCCAATTTCAATATGCAGTGCAGTGCAGGGGGATATCTCCCGGATCTCTGTCCGTAGTCCCAATTTAAATATGCAATGCAGCCACTGAGAAAAACAACCAGAATGCGATAGAAACAACATATATTGCCACAACCGGCGCAAAAGCAAACAAGACGGAATGCAAAGTGCGATGAGCAAATCAATACAAAGACTTAAATCACAAAAATGGTAAAAACTCACACATAAGAAGTAGCCAATGGATGGAATGACAAGCACAAAGAGAAAATAGCATAACAAGGGGAAAACAAGACATATATTGCAACAATTCTACATAATCAAGTTCGCAACCAAGAAACAAAATCATCTCGGCAAGGGGATCAACTACAACCAATCTCACTTAGCCAATTAGTTTCACCGAATAAACTAAGTTTGAACAAATGCACAGTAAATAGGCAGCATCAAACAATACCATGAACATGGGCTGTTATCAATTAAACATAAGTATTACTTAAGTGGAAAATCACTTAAATCACAATGTACGACTCACGAGCATGCTTGACCAACGTATAGATATTAAAATTACTTGGTAGCCGTTTATAGGGAGAGATTATACTAGTTTTAGTCACATAGTCAGCGTATGAAGAAAGATATAATATAATGGTAGAAAAAAAAACAAAGTCTTCATATAAGTCAATTAAGATCATATAAGAAACAAGGAATGCTAGGCAGGTACTTCTAATTTGAGCAGGGACAGATGAAACTCGAAATCAGGAAATTAAATATACAATTTCAATTCATACGCGGGGAACATAAGGACCTAGAAATCCCTAAAGGGCAATCTATTTGCAAATAAATCCGAGTACGCACTCGTCACCTCACGTACGCGGAATACAATCCACATAGAAGACTCAATCCTAAGGGGTAGTTCCCCTACACAAGGTTAGGCAAGATACTTACCTTAAATGCGCTAATCAACTCAAAACCATGCTCTTGCCACGAGTATCCAGCTCTGCGTGGCCCAAATCTAGACAATTCGATTGCATAGTGTAAATATCATCACAAGGAAATAAAATAACTAATAAGTTCGAAGCTAACACGCTTTCATTAGGAAATTCGCCCAAAAAGTTCCTCGGGCCCACGTCTCAGAATCTGGTAAAAATTATATTTTCCGGACACTCATTCACTCATGAGTCTAAACATATGAAAATCTCACAAATCGGAGGTCAAAAACCCAATCAAAACCCACTAATTTGTTCTATGACGTTTATCAATTTTTTCCCAAATCTTTCACCCATATTCGAAATCTAAGGACCAGATTTAAGTTAGGAATCATGGAAATTTATCTAAGTAGGTTAGAAATCACTTACCCAAGTTATCCAGGTGCAAACGTCTTCAAAAATCGCCCTTCCCGAGCTCCAAAATTCGAAATGGTGAAAATAGGCTTAAGCCCTCGAATATGATATAATTGCCTAGCAATATCCGCACTTGTGCCCCTGGGGCCGCACCTCCGGAAATACCATCGCACGTGCGAAAAACCACTAAAAGGCCTAGAGTCGCACCTGTGGCCAAATGGCCGCAGCTGCAAGGATTGGAGGATTGAGCCAAGCCCGCACCTGCGAGCTCCTCGTCGCACCAGCGTATCCGCACTTGCGTGTCCGCACATGCGGAAAGGTCCATCGCAGGTGCGAGACACCAGAACCAGCAATGGTTCAGCTATCTTCCAAGCTCTAATATAATCCGATGGGCATCCGAAACATACCCGAGGCCCCCCCGGGACCCCGTCCAACAACACACACAAGCCATATAACCTAACACGGACTCGTTCGAGGTTTCAAACCACATAAAACAACACTAAAACAATTAATTAAACTAAAAATCCATGAAATTCCTCAAAACTTCTATAAACATTACGTTTTGCATTTAAGGTCCAAATCATGTCAAACTAAGCCCGTTTCTTACCAAATTTCATAAATAACACATATACATCATATCGAACCTGTACCGGGCCCGGAAACTATAATATGGGCCCGATATCACAGGTTTCACCTCAAATTTCATTTTCAAAAACCTTTATACTTTTCAGAAAATAAATTTCTTTAAAAATTCATTTCTCGGACTTAGGACATCGGAATTCGATTCCGGGTATACGCCCAAGTCCCATATTTTCCTACAGACCCTTCGGGACCGTCAAATGATGTGTCCGGGTACGTTTACCAAAAATGATGAGTGAAGTCAACTTTATCTAAATTTCTAATACAAAAATTATAATTATTATCATTTTTCACATAAAGGCTTCCCGGCTACACGCCCGGGCTGTGCACGTAAATCGAGGTGAGATAGAAGAAGATTTTCATGACTTCGGAACATAGAATTAGCTACAATATACGGGATGACCTTTTGGGTCATTACATACTAACTAGGTACATATATGTTTATGTACTCATGCTACGCTTCTGTACTTAATTGTATAGGTTGTGAGACAGGTGCATCTGGGCATTTATCCGGAGCTTGTCCCTGACGTATACTTTGCATGGACTTCTCGGTGAGCTGCTTTCCTTGACATAGCTCTCTGGGAGCAGCTTGAAGTTCCTCCTTTCTTTTACTATGTGTGTATTACTTTTCTTCAGACAGTAGGGCAAAACTTGCATTTTCTTTTGGATACTCGTTTCTATTAGATGCCGGTAGACCTGTGACGCTAGTTCCTTTCATGCCCAGGTAGTGGATATTCTATTCTTTTGGGTTGGAATTATGGTGGTGATTAATATATTTATTGCTCACTTTTGGTTGTCTAAGTCACTAATTTACTTCGAATTTATGCATTTGAAAGAAAAACCTCTTAAGTATGGTGAATTGTTTTACAAATTTAAAAGGGATCACTAGTAAATTAAGGTTGGTTTGCCTGATATCGAAGTTGGGCGCCATCATGACCTAAATTGGGATTTGGGTCGTGACATTACATATCATCGATTTACTTTTTATTAAAAGGGTTAAAAAAATATTTTTCAAGCATTAATCTTTCGTTCGTGTAGTTTATTATATAGGATTTACAATGTTAACAATTTTATGTGCAAGACTGTAAAAGATTAAGTTGCACAAAATTTGATTTGATGGATGTTTGGTTTCAGTTAATTGATACTAACTTGATTTGGAATTGAAACGTAAATGATCATGATAAATGACATGAAGCAGTAACTTTCATTTTCTTTTCTAAAAAGGAATTAAAAAAGGAAACTCACTTTATAGCTTGTGACTGTCGCGACTCGATTTACCCTCTGAAAGACATCGTGATGACACCTAGTCTCTATGACTGGTAAGACTAATTGCGGAAACACACATGTTAAATAGAAGCAATAAAATAGAGGTGAAAGACGTGAATCTACAATGAAACATCGCCACTTGGCGCGTACATAATACAACTTTTCCCAAAACCCAGAATACCAGTTTAGTCACAAGCTCTGTCCCAAAAGAGCTTTATACAACGAGAGGGAATTTACTTGAAAACGAAATCTATCTACAACTCTGCGGACGCGGCACAATTACCTTTCGGTTTCCTAGAAGCTGCTGCTCGGACTCCTAGCCACGAAACTGAGCACTGGTACCTGGATCTGCACATGAAAAACATGTGCAGGAAAGGGCATGAGTACACCACAAATCGGTACCCAATAAGTGCAGAGCCTACCCCAGTCAAGTAGTGACGAGGTCACGTTAAGGCTCTACTGGATTTTTATAGTAAAACAATATAAAATGTGAACATAGAGATATAATAAGCTAAAGAAAAATCAGTAGGAATAATGAGCTAAAAGAAAATAATAACAAGGAGCCCTCGGCTCAGTACAACATATATCATAGTAACAAGTATGCAATGCAGTACAGGGGGGCAGCTCCTGGAATCTCGTGTGTAGTCCCAATTTAAATATGCAATGCAGTACAAGGGGAAAGCTCCCGGAATCTCGTCCGTAGTCCCAATTTAAATATGCTATGTAGTACAGGGGGAAAGCTCCCAGAATCTCGTCCGTAGTCCCAATTTAAATATGCAATGCAGTACAAATACCAAATACAATTTTTAGTTAAAACAGTCCGTGAATAGGTCACAGGAAAAAATATGGATAAAACTACCTAAACATGGTACACGTAGTAATAATTAGGGAAAGTTCCAGTAAAACAGGTAGGCATGCTATTTCCTAATCTAAACTACATAGTCAATACATAAGACAATGAAATAGAAATGAAATGATTTAAGTTGCGGAGGGAAAAAAATGGAGTCTTAGCAACAATGGCCCGTGTACGTACTCGTCACCTCACGTACACGACGCCCAAATAACATGAAACAGTGTTAAAATATCGTAAGGGGAAGTCCCCAACACTGAGTTAGGCAAGCCACTTACCTCGACTGTGCTACTCAACTCCAAACCACGCTCTTGCCACGAATATCCGACTCTGAATGGCCCAAATCTATTAAATTCGATTGCATAATGTAAATATCACTTTAAGGAATTAAAATAACTAATAAGTTCGAGGGTAATACGCGAAATTAGGAAAATCGTCCCTAAAAGTCCCCCGGACCCACGTCTCAAAATGCAGCGAAAGTTATAAATTTAGAACACCGATTCGCTCACGAACTCACTCGAACAAGAATCATCGAAAATCGACGACAAAAATCTTATTAAATTCTCGGATTTTCTAATTAGGGAAACTTCTTCATATTTGCATGATTTTTCACCTAAATCCCTTGATTTCATGGAAGAAAGTGCTATAGATTAATGATATACAAAGGAAATAGGGTTAGTAATTGATATCTTAGAAGCTTTTCCTCAACACCTACTCCAAATCTCCTACACCCGAGCTCTAAACTATTTTTAGAAGTTATGAAATTCAAACCCTCGAATTTGATATAAAATGCCTAGTGATTTCCGCACCCTTGCCCCTTGGACCGCACCTGCGGAAAATCCATTGCAGGTGCGAAAACCCACTAAAAGGCCTGGGGCCGCACCTGCGGAACCACATCCACACATGTGAGAACTAGTTGACTTTACCAATCCCGCACGTGCGATCCCCTCTTCCACATCTGCGTGTCTGCACCTGCGGAAAATCCATCGCAGGTGCGAGACACTAGAACCAGCAATGCTTCAGCTGTTTTCCAAGTTTAAAAATCACCCGTTGAGCTTCTGAAACATCCCCGAGGCCTCGGAGACCTCAAACAAACTTACCAACCAGTCCTAATACCTCATTCAAACTTAGTCGAGCCTCCAAAACACATAACATAATACCAAAATTACCAATTACACATGGATTCAAGCTTAAGAACTTAAGAAATTTCCAAACTCTACAACCCATGCTGAAACACCTCAAAACTAGTTCGAATTACCTCAAATTTTACACACATGTCAAAGATTATATAACGGACCTACATCCACTCTTGAAATTCCATGCTGATCCCGATATCAAAATTACACCTATCGACCGAAATCGCCGAAATACTAACTTTCGCCCATTTAAGCCTAAATCTACTACAGTCCTCGGAATCACATTCCGGAGTTGCTCCTAACTCCGAAATCACCCAACGGAGCTAACGGAGTAAACGGAATCCCATTCCGAACCCGTCTTCTAAAAATTCCAACTTCGGTCCAATTTCTAAAGCTTAAACTCACATATAAGGACTATGTGTCCAAAAAACTCTCCAATTTCACCACTCAACGTTCCAACAAGTTCGAAAAACATAAATAGACATGGGGAAAGCAGTTACTAGGGGATCGAGGAAAAAACTCTCAAAACGACCTACCGGGTCGTTACATTCTCCCCTCTTAAGAAAATTGTTCGTCCTCGAACGAGCATAGAGATATACCTGAAGCTGTGAAAAATGAGTCTACTGACTGTGCATATCCTGCCCGACCTCCCAAGTCGCATCCTCGACAAGGTGACCCCTCCAGTGAACATTTACTGACACAATACCCTTTGACCTGAGCTTTCTGACCTGTCTATCCAAAAACATGAGTCGGATCACCGTGACACTTCCGGAGCATGGAGACGTGGAATATCGGATGAACTCCTGCTAGGTTGGGAGGCAGGGCTAGCTCATAAGCAACCTCCCCAACGCGTCGCAACACCTCAAAAGGACCAATAAATCTCGGACTCATCTTACCCTTCTTCCCGAACCTCATGACGCCCTTCATAGGCGATACCCCAAGTAAAACCAGATCACCAACCATAAATGACAAATCACGAACCTTCTGGTCAGCATAACTTTTCTGCCTGGACTGAGCTGCGCGCAGTCTCTCCTGAATCACCTTCACCTTGTCCAGGGCATCCTGGACCAAATCTGTACCCAACATTCGGTCCTCCCACGGCTCAAACCATCACACTAGGGACTGACACCGTCTACCATACAAAGCTTAATACGGCGCCATCTGAATTTTGGACTGGTAGCTGTTATTACAAGTAAACTCTACAAGTGGTAAGTATCGGTCCCATGACCCTCCAAACTCCATCACACAGGCACGGAGCATATCCTCAAGAATTTGAATAGTGCGCTCGGGCGGCCCGTCCGTCTGAGGGTGAAAGGTTGTACTCAACTCTACCCTGGTGCCTAGCTCCTGCTGAATGGCTCTCCAGAACCGTTAAGTGAACTTTGTACCTCTGTGTGAAATGATAGATACTAGAATAATGTGGAGGCGAACAATCTCCCTGATATAAATCTATGCCAACCTCTCGGAGGAGGTACGTAGTCAACACAGAAATGAAATGGGCTGACTTGGTGAGCCAATCCACAATCACCCAAATAGCATCGAACTTATTCAAAGTCCGAGGAAGTCCAACCACGAAGTCCATGGTGATCCGCTCCCACTTCCACTCTATAAGCTCAATCTTCTTAAGTAACCCTCCCGGTCTCCGATGCTCATACTTGACTTGCTGACAGTTGAGACACTTGGTCACAAATTCCACAATATCCTTCTTCATCCTTCTCCACCAATAGTGCTTTCTCAGATCTTGGTAAATCTTCGCGGTACCCGGATGAATGGAATACCGCGAGCTATGGGCCTCCTCAAGGATCAACTCTCGAAGCCCGTCCACATTGGGCACACAGATCCGACTGTGCATCCTCATCACACCGTCATCTTCTATAGTCAAATCTCTGGCGTCACCTCGCCGAACCCTGTCCTAAAGAACCAGAAGGTGGGGATCATCATACTGGCGCTCTCGAATGCGGTCATAAAGAGAGGGCCGAGCCACCACACAACCTAAAACCCGGCAAGGCTCTGAAAGATTCAACCTCACGAACTTACTAGCTAAGGACTGAATATCTAAGGCTAAGGGCCTCTGAACTGCCGGAAGATATGCCAAACTCCCCAAACTCTCCGCTCGGCGACTCAAGGCATCAGCCACCAGATTGGCCTTCCCCGGGTGGTATAATATAGTCATGTCACAGTCCTTTAGCAACTCCAACCATCTCTGCTGGCACAAATTGAGGTCCTTCTTCTTGAATATCCACTGCCAACTCCAGTGATCAGTGAAAATCTCACAGGGGACACCGTATAAATAATGATGCCATATCTTCAGGGCGTGAACAATCGCTGCCAACTCGAGATCATGAACTGGATATTTCTTCTCATGCACCTTCAACTATCTGGACGAGTAGGAAATCACCCTACCGTCCTGCATCAATACTGCTCCGAGGCCAATCCTCAAAGCATCACAATAGACGGTATAGGACCCTGAACCCGTAGGCAATACCAACACTGGAGTAGAAGTCAGGGCTGTCTTGAGCTTATGAAAGCTCTCCTCACACTCCTCAGTCCACCTGAACGGATCACCCTTTTGAGTCAATCTGGTCATCGGTGCTGCAATAGATGAAAAACACTCCACAAAACGGCGATAGTACCCAGCCAAACCAAGGAAACTACAGATCTCCGTAGCTGATGACGGTCTAGACCAACTGTGCACCGCCTCCTCCTTTTGCGGATCTACTTTGATCCCATCCCAAGGCACTATGCGACGCAAGAATGCCACTGGATCGAGCCAGAACTCGCATTTAGAGAATTTTTCATACAATCTCTTCTCCCTCAAAGTATGAAGCACAATCCTCAAGTGGTGCTCATGATATTCCCGTAATTGGGACTACACCAAGATGTCGTCAATAAACACAATGACGAGGGGATCAAGATACGGCCGGAACACACTGTGCATCAAATGCATAAAAGCTACTGGGGAATTGGTCAGCCCAAATGACATAATAAGAAACTCATAGTGGCCCTATTTGGTCCTGAAGGCAGTGTTCGGGATATCCGGCTCCCGAATCTTCAACTAATGATAGCCAGAACGCATGTCAATCTTGGAGAATACCTTAGAACCCTGTAGGTGGTCGAATAAATCATCAATGCGAGGCAAAGGATACCTGTTCTTCATGGTGACCTTGTTCAACTGCCGATAGTCAATACACATACGCATAGAACCATTTTTTTTTCTTCACAAATAATACTGGATCACCCCAAGGTGATACACTAGGTCTGATGAAACCCTTATCAAGCAACTCTTGTAACTGCTCCTTCAAATCCTTCAACTCAGGAGGAGCCATACGTTAAGGAAGGATAGAAATGGGCTGGGTGCCCAGCAATAAATCAATGGCGAAATCAATATCTCTTTCGGGCGGCATACCTGAAAGATCAGCTGGGAATACATCAGAAAAGTCCCTCACTACTGGAACTGACTCAACTGGACGGGTATCAACACTGACATCTCTCACATCGTCCAAGTACGCATCATACCCCTTCTCAACTATCTGTTAATCCTTAAGGAATGAAATGACCCTACCGGGAGTATACTCTAAGGTACCTCTCTACTAAAACCTCAGCAAGCCTCGCATACCCAGCGTCACGGTCTTAGCGTGACAATCAAGAATAGCATAATGGGGAGAAAACCAGTCCATGCCGAAGATAACATCAATATCTACCATTTTAATTAATAATAAATCAGCTCTGGTCTCAAAACCACTAAGAGAAATCAGACACGACCGATATACGCGGTCCATAACTAGGGAGTCTCCCACCAGAGTAGATACATAGACAGGGGAACTCAAAGAATCCCGAGATATCACCAAATGTGGAGAAAAATAAGAGGACACATATGAACATGTAGAACCTGGATAAAATAATATTGATGCATCCCTATGGCACACAGGGACAATACCTGTGATGACTGAGTATGAACCAACAGTCTTGGAACGGGCTGGAAGGGCATAGTATCTGGCATAGCCTCCCCCTCTAGGTAGAAATCTACCTCCTCGAACCCCAACTCGAGCTGGCTGAGGAGGTGGAGTGGCAGTTGGGGCAGGATGAAAAGCCGGAAGACCCGGTGGAGCATGTTGATGCTGATAAGGCTGTGGAGGTGTACCCCTCCTGGCCCTAGGGAAATCTTTAATCAAGTGACGAGTATTACCACACTCAAAGAAACCCCTCGGACGACGCTGCAGCTGAGACAGAAAAGGAGTTGACCTGCCCAGAAATAGCACCTCGAAGTGGAGGCCACTCGATACTGGCCGGTGCATAATAGAACTCTTGAGGTCTATGAGGAGTTGGAATACCGCTGGCTGCTGGAAGGGCTAAATGAACAGGGCGAGCCACAAAGCCCCCACTGTGACGTTCTATTGGTGCACGAGCTCCTGAAAAATGGCCAGTCTCTCGAGACCTCTTGGCCTCCCTCTCCTCTCTGTCCCGGGCGAACATGCCCTCTACTCTCTTGGAAATACCGAACATGCCCTCTACTCTCCTGGCAATACGCACCGCCTGCCGGTAAGTGATATCCATCTCCAACTCTCTGGCCATACTGGTTCGAATACTAGGATAGAGTCCTTCGATGAAGCAGTGAAACCGCTCTATTACTGTGGCAATCAAGGCTGGTGCATGCCGAGCTAACACACTGAAACGGACTGCATACTTCAACACATTCATAGTACCCTGGCGTAACTGCTCGAAATCCGTGCGCAAATTATCCCTGAGGCACGGAGGGACATACTCTCGTAGAAACATCTTTGAAATCTAAGTCCATGTGAGTGAGGTTGCTTCGTCCAGACTACTCAGCTCATAAGCCTGCCACCACTGATATGCAGCTCCCCTCAGCTGGAAAGTGGTGAAAGAAACCTCACTTGTCTCCATAATGCCCATAGTGTGTAGAATAGGATGACACTTCTCAAGAAATCCTTGAGCGTCATCTGAAGCTAGTCCGCCAAAAGTAGGTGGGAGGTACTTCTTGTACCTCTCGAGTCTGAGCTGCTCGGCATCAGAAGTTGCTGCCCTAGCATCATGCTGAGCTGGAGTCATTGGGGGCATAGGATTATACTTTGGGGCCTGATCAATCTGGGCCCTCTGCTCAGGAGTGCGGGCTGCGGGAGTATGTGCCCTTCCCCCAGCGTGAGATGTAGCGGGAGCTATAGGAAATAGTCCAGCCCGTGCTTGAGTACTGAACATGCTCGTGAACTCAGTGAAAGTCTCCTGCAAGGCTGATACAGCATTAGGGACCTCCTGTGCCGGCTCTCTAGTTGGTGCTGCCATAGGGTCCTCTGCCGTTGCTCTTACCGGTGCTCGGGCTGCACCGCGCGGTTGTCCTCCACCCCGGCCTCGGCCTCTAGTGGCTCTTGCAGGGGGCTCGGGTGCCTGGTCTTCGGTCCTCTCGGTAAGGACCCTCACCAACTGTGGGAAAGAACAGAATAGAAATTTTAGAATTTTTTGATGTCAATAACGCGCACGAAAAGTAAATCAATGAAATACGATTTTTCTTAACAGTTACCTAGCCTCCAAAAGATAGATACGAACGTCTCCGCAGCGATTTCGCGAGACTCTAATAAATCGGCTTGTGACTTGTGACTCCTATGAACCTAGACGCTCTGATACACCCTTATCACGACCCAATCTACCCTTCGAAAGGCATCGTAATGGCACCTAATCTCTATGACTAGGTAAGCCTAATTGCGGAAAAACACATGTTAAATAGAAGCAATAAAATAGAGGTGAAATAAGCTAATCTACAATGAAACATTGCCACTTGGCACGTACATAGTAAAGCATTTCCTAAAACCCGAAATACCACTTTAGTCACAAGCTCTTTCTCAAAATAGCTCTATACAACGAGATGGAATTTACGTGAAAAAAATCTATCTAAATCTGGAGTGGAAGGTGATTCGAAGGACTCAACGGACGTGGCAGAATTACCTTTCGGTCTCCTAGAAAAACATGTGCTGGAAAGGGCATGAGTACACCACAAATTGGTACCCAGTAAGTGCCAAGCCTAGCCCCAGTCAAGTAGTGACGAGGTCAGGTTAAGGCTCTACTGGATTTTTATAGTAAAACAGTATAAAATGTGAACAGAGAGATACAATAAGCTAAGGAAAATCAGTACGAACAATGAGCTAAAAGAAAATAATAACAGGGAGCCCTCGGCTCAGCACAACATATATCAAAGTAACAAGTATACAATGCAGTATAGGGGGAGTGTTGCCGGAATCTCGTCCGTAGTCCCAATTTAAACATGCAATGCAGTACAGGGGGAAAGATCCCGGAATCTCGTCCGTTTCCCAATTTAAATATGCTATGCAATACAGGGGGGAAGCTCCCGGAATCTCGTCCGTAGTCCCAATTAATATATGCAATGCAGTACAGGGGGAAAGCTCCAAGAATCTCGTCTGTAGTCCCAAATTAAATATGCAATGCAGTACAAATACCGAATACAATTTTCATTTAAAACATTACGATAAAGATCATAGGCAAAAATATGGATAAAACTACCTAAACATGGTACACATAGTAATAATTAGGGAAAGTTCTAGTAAAACAGGTTGGCATGATATTTCCTCATCTAAACTACATAGTCAATACATAAGACAATGAAATAGGACTGAAATGATTTAAGTTGCGGAGGGAAAAAATTGAGTCTTAGCAACAATGGCGCGTGTACGTACTCACCACCTCACGTACACGTCGCCCAAATAACATAAAACAATGTTAAAATAGCCTAAGGGGAAGTGCCCAACACAGAGTTAAGAAAGCCACTTACCTTAACTGCACTACTCAACTCAAAACCACGCTCTTGCCACGAGTATCCGACACCGAATGGCCCAAATCTATTCAATTTGATTGCATAATGTAAATATCACTTTAAGGAATCAAAATAGCTAATATGTTCGAGCTAATATACGAAATTAGGAAAATCACCCCAAAAAGTCCCACGGGACCACGTCTAGGAATCGAGTGAAAGTTACAAATGTAGAACACCCATTTACTCACGAACTCACTCGAACAAGAATCGTTGAAAACCGACGACAAAATCCTATAAAATTCTCGAATTTTCTAATTAGAGAAACTTCTTCCCATATGCATTATTTTTTCACCTAAATTCCTTGATTGCATGGAAGAAAATGGTATAGATTAATGATATACAAAGGAAATAGGGTTAGGAATTGTTACCTATGAAGGTTTTCCTCAACACCCGAGCTCCAAATTGTTTTTAGAAGTTATGAAATTCAAGACCTCGAAGTTGATACAAATTGCCCAGCAATTTCCGCACCTGCACCTGCGGTCAATTGGCCGCATCTACAGCTCTGCACCTGTGGAACCACATCCGCACCTGTGAGAACTGGTTGACTTGAAAAATCCCGCACATGCAAGCCCCTCTTCCACACCTTTTTGTCCACACCTGCGGGAAATCCATCGCAGGTGGAGACACCAGAACCAACAGTGGTTCAGCTATTTTCCAAGTTCCAAAATCACCCGTTGAGCATCCGAAACATCCCCGAGGAACCCGGGACCTCTACCAAACTTACCAACCAGTCCTAATACCTATCCAAACTTAGTCGAGCCCCCAAAACACATCACATAACACCAAAATCACCAATTATACATGAATTCAAGCCTAAGAACTTATGAAATTTCAAAACTCTAAAACCAATGCTGAAACACCTCAAAACTAGTCCGAATGACCTCAAATTTTACACATAGGTCACATATGATACAACGGAGCTGCAGCCACTCTTAGAATTCCATTCCGAGCCCGATATCAAAATTCCACCTATCGGCTGAAATCGCCGAAATTCTAACTTTTTCCAATTCAAGCCTAAATCTACTACAGACCTCGAAATCACATTCCGGACACGCTCCTGACTCCGAAATCACCCAACAGACCTAACGTAGTTGACGGAATCCCATTCCAGGCCTGTCTTCCTACAATTCCAACTAGGGTCCGATTTCTAAAGCTTAAACTCACATATAAGCACTATGTATCAAAAACTCCCCGAATTTCACCACTAAACGTTCCAACAAGTCCAAAAAAAGGAAATAGACATGGGGAAAGCAGTTATTAGGGGATCGGGGTGCTAACTCTCAATACGACCTACCGGGTCGTTGCAATGACATCATCTCACGGGGGCATGACACATTACCTTCTTTCTACAAGACGCTTTACACAAGTCACGTTTTATTTATTTCTTTTCGTATTATCATTAAAGACAGTTAAGGCTAATTCTTTTAAAAAGTAGTCACATGGATGCTCTTACACTACATAATTACGTAAAAATGTGATAGATATCAAAACTAACTCAAACCATACTCTTATTCTTTTTTATTATTCTGTTATCGATTTCTTATGTCATTTATACAAGTGATTTTATTATTTCCAACAAAGTAAGTATTTTCTACATAAATGTCTCTTCTAAAACGCTCGACACGTCTTGATCTTGTTGTAACGATCCAACCGGTCGTTTTGAGCTCTAGTGCGTCGTTCAGCGCTTTGAAGTCACGAGCAACTCCATTTTAGGTATTGGAAAGAGAATTCTCATTTAGAAGCCTTAAATTGGAAGAATCAACTAAGATTGGAATTTTGAGGAAATGACCTCCTAATCAGGATTTGATGGTTCCTGCAGGTTCGTATGATGATTTCAGACTTGGGCGTATGTTCGGATCAGGTTTTGGATAGCCCGGAAGCGTTTCGGCGTATATTGTGGAATAGCTTCGTATGGTGATTCTGGAGTTGGGAGCGCAATCGGAAGTGAATTTGGATGTCCGGAGGTCATTTTGAAGTCATTTGGCTAAAGATAGGAATTTGAAGGTTTTTGGAGAAATCCGACCGGAAGTGGAAATTATGACATCGGGGTCGGAATGCGATTCCGAAGGTTGGAGGAGGTCCGTAATGTTGAATATGACTTGTGTGCACAATTTGAGGTCAATTGGACGTGATTTGATAGGTTTTAGCATCGGATGTGGAAGATTGGAATTTCAAGTTCAAAAGTTGGGATTTGGGCGCGATTCATGGTATCGATTTTGTTTGATGTGATTTCAGGCCTCGAACAAGTCCGCATTACGTTTTGGAACAGGTTGGTATAACTGGACTATTACATCTCGCATTTTCGTACGTTAAAAATTTCGTCTTCAGTTTATCGACGTAGTCTTGGGAATGAGATTATCTTGAGCTTAAGGTAGTTACACTATTTATAGCAAGCGATAAATAAGTGTTATGAAGGATAAAGGGGTACATGAATTAAAGAAAACGAGTTTCGTTGAAAATGGCCAATTTGGAATAAAATATGGGTCGAGCGATAATACGCGATAATAATGAACTAGTACCATGCAGGGTACCATATGACCACGATAGTATAATGTATAAAGTATATATGATGTATATTAAAAATAAGTAGAATTTTAAGGAATTTGTGGTAATTTTTAAATTATGCGGGTAATTAGTTAATTACCGGGTAACGGGACTTTACCCAGTTAACTAATAAGTGGATAAAAATTTATAAAGTACCCCCCAAAACGTGGAAAGAAGACACAAATATAGAAAGTAACTAAGTAGTCATATGGTCCTATGTGGCAACCTAGGCATTAAGGGGATTTAACAAATCAAATGTCTGTTCTATTCATTTGGACAAAATAAGACCAAAGACATCAAAAATCCTAAAGTAATGCATATTCCATTTTCCTATGTTCAAAGTCTTCATGGAGGAGGCTTAATTTGTTCCAAAAATCATCAAAGAAACAGATGCTAATTCCGTTCAAATTGCTTCAAAAAGGAGAAGCTCAATCCGTTCAAGACTTCAAGAACATAAACAAAATTCAATCTGATTTTTTGGGGTTCTAAGTTCAATCCACTAAGGTTTCCAGTGGAATATTATACGGAGTTTTCCCTACTCCAGGTATGTTAAGACCATCCCTTCTTTCTTTTGGCATGGTCTAAATTATACTAAAGAAAGGAGCAAATACATAGCTTTTATAAATTACTCTATTCATAGAAATAGTAGGGTGTCTATATTCTTGATTCCCCATTAGAATTATTATTATTTTCTGTTCATGGGTCTCAGAATAATACGCAGTTGAAAAAGTTTATCCGGAAGGAATATTGAGATTATTATGTAATTTTCATGCATTTCATACATGTGCATTGACCCATGACCAGATGGCGTTATCTACGCGTATATATGTTATATGTATATGGTATATGGGAAAAGATTACGGCGTTATATACGCATCACCACCTGATCAGCTGGTATATGATGATGATGTTGCCCTCGGTAGCTGAAATATGATTCAAACGGCGTTATATACGCGTATATATGTATGTATACTCAAGCGGCGTTATATACACGTATATATGTATGTATACTCAAACGATGTTATATACGCATATATATGTATGTATATATATATGCATATGGGATATGGGAATGGTTATGGCGTTATATACGCACCACCGCCTGATCATCTGGTATACGATGATGATTTTGCCTATAGTGGCCGATATAATATGATGGGATGCCCTCAGAGGCTGATGATCTTATGAAACATATACCTATGCACGACGTGACATTCATATGCATATGCATGATGCTAAAAGTGATTTATTATTATAGAGTTATCCAGATATACAAGTTGAGTCAATTAATCTATATCTCTTCCCTGTCTCTTATGTATTTATTTATGTGCCTTACATACTCAGTAAAGTCCGTATTGACGTCCCCCTTTTTAGGATCCTTGATCAGCAAGAGTTTGGAGTGCTCCACTTGATCCGGAGCTACTTTTGGTTTTGGTACGATACGTTTGTATATAGACATATATGGGTATGACGTGGCTCAGACCCTCTTTATACAACTATGTTTCTATTAGAGGTCTGTAGACAGTATGTCTAGTGTGATAGTATGTGGCCTTGCCGGCTTCCAGTTTTGAGATGTATAGTTGTCTATAGAAGCCTTGTCGCTCGTCCTACGTATATTTATGTATGCCTTTCTGTGCTGATTTCCTTCACATATAGTGTTCTAGTAATTTAGCAGATGTTATTTAGGTTCATATTTTAGACGCATGTTTAGAGGTTTTTGACAGGTAGGACTCAGGAACCCGTCGCGGCCCATCGGTTTGGGCCGTGACATAAGTGGTATCACAGCAGTTCTGTCTTAGGATTGTCTACAAACTATGTCTAGTACAGTCTTGTTTATGGGTGTGTCGTGCACCACACTTATAAACAGGAGGCTACATGACATATAGGATGTTATCCTCTCTTTTTATCTCAGATCGTGAAATACAAGAATTCATGTTCCTAACAATACGTTATATTGTCAATGATGCCTCCAAATAGTACAACCGCCCAGAAGGGAAAGTACGTGGCTAGTGAGACTACTAGTCGAGCGCCACCAGTTACCAGGGCTCGGGGAGAATCTCATAGTGAGGTTCTATCTAAGACTTCACATACCCCACCTTTTCCAGAACAGCTCTGAAGGGAACCAGCTTCAGCGCCTGCCCCTGTACATTTAGCACCTCAGCCGGATGCGCCGGGTCAGGAGATGAGAGATGATGTTCAGTTATTCACCGGATTAGTAGCCGCACATGCTCAGCATCAGGAAATAGTATCGGCCACGCAGATAGGTCCGTGAGTGCCAGGGTTCGTGACTTTATTAATTTAGACCCTCCGGTATTCACTGGAGCAGACTCGAATGAGGACCCTCCGGTATTTATTGATAAAGTGCAGAAGACATTACGGGTAATGAAGGCCACTGCGACTGAGTCAGTTAAGCTAGCTTCCTATTGACTCCGAGATGTTGCAGCTAATTGGTACGAGTCTTGGGAATTGTCCAGAGGAGAGAATTCCCCTCCAGCGGTATGGCAGGAGTTTACAGAAGCATTTCTTCATCATTATCTGCCACCAAAGCTTAGGCGAGCCAGAGTTGATAGGTTCTTGACCCTTCGGCAGGGAAATATGAGTGTTCGGGAGTACAGCCTTCAGTTTGATTTGTTGGATAGGTATGCTCCCACTATTGTATCTAAGATGGAGATTCGGGTTCATCGGTTCATGATGGGATTAGAGCCTCACATGCTTAACGATTGTATGTCGATTTCACTTCATCCAGATATAGATGTTTCTCGTATACAGGCATACGCTCAGGGTGTATAGGAGCGTAAACAGAAACAGAGGACCGACCGTGAGCATGATATGGCCCAGAATAAGAGAGCGATGTCTTCGGGCCTTCTGGTGAGTTTCAAGGTGGTTAGAGGCAGCAATATTCGAGATATCCATCCCAGCCCTTGGCTAACGCGCCCCCTCAGTTTGGCAGTAAGAGATTTGATTGTTCTACATATTCAAGGCCTGGTCAGAATATTAGGGCCTTAGGTTCTTAGTATAGGGGTGAGCAAATCAGATGAGGCCACCCTTTCCACGATGTAGTCAATGTGGTAAGAAGCATACCGGACAGTGCCGTATGAGATTAGGTGTTTGTTACACTTGTGGTTATACGGGCCACGTTATGATGGAATGTCCGGTGAGAGGTGATGCAAGTGTAGCTCAGCCAGCGGGATCTGTAGCTGGATCGTCATCATCAGTACGCCCCCTTGGGCAAGGTCCCCATGAACAAATGAGTCGTGGTAGAGGCAGAGGTGGAGCATCTACCTCGAGCATCCCTCAGAACCGCATTTATGCCTCGGTAGGACGACAGGACCAAGAAGCATCGCATGTTGTTGTTACAGGTATATGATCAGTCTCCTCCTATGATGTATATGCACTGATTGATCCAGGTTCCACCTTATCATACATTCCTCCATTGGTTGCTAGTAAGTTTGAAAGAAAACATGAGTTGGTTAAACCTTTTGAGGTATCTACACTTGTTGGGGACTCGGTGATAGCTAAGAAGGTATATAGGGGTCGTATAATAATAGTTCATGGTCGACCTACCGTAGCAGAGTTAATCGAGTTAGATATGGTAGAATTTGATGTTATTATGGGTATGGATTGGTTGGCTCCTTGTCATGCCAATGTTGATTGTAGATCAAAGATAGTCCGCTTTCAATTTCCAGGGGAACTATTTTGGAGTGGAAAGGTAACACGGCATCGCCGAGAGGTAGATTTATTTCCTATCTTAAGGCAAGGAAGATGATTAGAAAGGGCTATATTTATCACTTAGTTCGGGTTCAAGATGTGGAAGTGGAGTCACAAACCATTCAGTCCATCCCTGTGGTAAATGATTTTCCATATATCTTTCTTGATGAACTTCCAGGTCTCCTGCTAGAGCGAGAAATTGAGTTTTCTATTTACTAGATGCTCACCCAATATCTATTCCTCCCTATAGAATGGCCCCCGCAGAGCTGAAAGAGTTGAAAGAACAACTAAAGGACTTGCTTGAAAAAGGTTTTATCAGACCTAGTACGTCACCGTGGGGAGCACCTGTGTCGTTTGTAAGTAAGAAAGATGGTTCCTTACGAATGTGTATTGATTATAGGCAACTGAATAAGGTGACGATCAAGAATATGTACCCGCTCCCGAGGGTTGACGACTTATTTGATCAGTTGCAAGGTTCCAAGTGCTTTTCAAATATAGACTTGAGGTCCGGGTACCATCAGGTAAGGGTTAAGGATGAAGATATTCCGAAGACACCATTAAGGACTAGATATGGGCACTTCGAGTTTCGGGTTATGTCGTTCGGTCTGACCAATGGCCAGACAGTATTCATGGATTTTATAAACCGTGTGTTCAGGACTTTCTTAGATCTGTTTGTAATTGTATTTATTGACGATATATTGGTATATTCTCGTTCAGAGGATGAGCATGTTGGTCATCAGCGTACTGTGCTCAGAGTTCTATACAAGAAAGGAAGTTGTATGCAAAATTTTCTAAGTGTGGATTCTTGTTGAACTCTGTAAATTTCCTTGGGCATATCATTTCGGGTGAAGGAATCCGGGTGGATACACAAAAGATTGAGGTAGTAAAGACTTGGCCTAGGCCCACAACACTGACGGAGGTTCGTAGCTTTCTTTGATTCGCGGGTTATTACACGAGATTTGTGCAAGGATTTTCTTCCCTTTCAGCACCTTTAACAAATATGACTCAGAAGGGAGCAAAGTTTCAATGGTCTGATGCTTATGAACGGGGTTTCCAGGCATTAAAGGACAGGTTAACTTCAGCACTGATTCTAACGCTCCCAGAAGGGACCGATGGTTATGTTATCTATTGTGATACTTCAGGCAATGGATTGGGTTGTGTACTGATGCAACATGATAAGGTTGTGGCTTATGCTTCTAGACAACTAAGAAAGCACGAGAAGAACTACCCGATCCACGATTTAGAATTAGTTGCGGTGATTCATGCACTAAAGATATGGAGGCACTACTTGTATGGCATTCATGTTTATATATATACGGATCATAAGAGCCTCCAGTACATCTTTAAGCAAAAGGAATTGAATCTATGTCAAAGGAGATTGTTGGAGCTACTTAAAGACTATGACGTTGAAATTTTATATCATCCAAGGAAGGCGAATGTAGTAGCTGACGCCCTCAGCCATAGATCTATGGTTAGCCTATCGTATTTGCAGCCAGAAAATAGGGGAATAGCTCGTGAGGTTCATCGACTAGCTAGTCTTTGGAGTTATGTTACTGGATTCAGATGATATTGGAATAATTATTCAACATACGACAACATCCTCTTTAGTAACTGAAGTAAAGGAATGCCAATACGAGGATCCTGCGTTAGTTCGTTATAGGGACACCACCCTTCAGAAGGAGAAGATACCATTTGAAATTACAAAAGATGGGGTCCTCAAATACCATGTGCGATTGTGTGTGGCTAATGTTGCAGGGCTGCATCGGCTGGTTATGGGAGAAACTCACTATTCTTGTTATTCTATCCATCAAGGAGAAACAAAGATTTATCATGACATCAGGGAAATATATTGGTGGGACAGAATGGAAAAGGATATAGCAGAATTTGTTGCTCAGTGTCCTAAATATCAGCAGGTTAAGATTGAGCATCAAAAACCCGGTGGATTTTTGCCGGCTATGAAGATTCCGATTTGGAAATGGGAGATAATCAATATGGACTTCATCATAGGCTTACCTCGTACCCAGCGTAAGTGTTATTCGATATGGGTTATTGTTGATAGGCTCACAAAGTCAGCCCATTTTCTGCCTTTTAGAACTACATATTCCTCAGAAGATTATGCGAGACTTTATATCAAGGAAATAGTTCGACTGCATGGGGTCCCTGTATCTATTATCTCGGATAGAGGAGCTCAATTTACAGCTAACTTGTTGAGGTCCTTGCGAAATGGATTGGGGAGTCAAGTAAGTCCAAGTGCAACATTTCATCCCCAGACAGACGGACAGGCTGAGCGTACTATTCAAACACTGGAGGATATGCTGCGAGCTTGTAAGATAGACTTCAAAGGTAGCTGGTACGATCATCTGCCTCTTATTAAGTTCACGTATAATAATAGCTACCATTCCAGCATTCAGATGGCTCTATATGAAGCTCTTTACGGACGAAAGTTTACGTCGCCTATACGGTGGTTCGATGTTGGAGAATCTTGATTACATGGGCAAGACCTGATTCAGCAAACCATAGAAAAAGTAAAGCTTATCCGGCATCGACTATTGACAGCTCAGAGTCGTCAGAAGTCATATTCGGACGTGCGACGATGAGATTTAGAGTTTGGGAATGAGGAATAGGTATTCTTAAAGGTGTCACCTATGAAGGGTCTGACGAGGTTTGGCAAGAAAGGAAAACTTAGCTCACGAGAGTTGGACAAGTAGCTTATGAGTTAGAATTACCCTTAGAGTTGGAGTCTGTCCATCAAGTTTTTCACGTATCTATGTTACGGAAGTGCATTAGAGATCCTACCCGAGTGGTGCCCACTGATGATGTACAGATTACAGAGGACTTTTCATATGAGGAAATTCATGTTGCAATCCTAGACCGACAAATCCGCAAGCTACGGAATAAGGAGATAGCCTTCGTGAAAGTACTTTGGAGAAATAACAATGTGGAAGAAATGAATTGGGAGGCCGAGGAAGACATGAAGTCTAGATATCCCTACTTATTTCCTCTTCCTGAGAAGGTTCCGGCTGAGACGTCATAACCTCAAGGTACGTGTACGAACTTTTGTGCTAGCTATTGTTATTTGTCATGTGAGGCCATCGTCGTTATTAATGATTGTGGTCATATATGGCGTTAAATTACTGGGTTCCTACAAGAAGAGTTGGTAGTAACATTGTTACAAGGGAGAATCTACCAATGTTATATAAATCCCGAAAGGTTAAACATTCGAGGACGAATGTTTCTAAGGGGGGAAGGATGTTACATCTCGCATTTTCGTACGTTAAAGTTTCATCTTCAGTTAATCGACGTAGTCTTGGGAATGAGATTATCTTGAGGTTAATGTAGTTACGCTATTTATAGCAAGCGATAAATTAGTGTTATGAAGGATAAAGGGGTACATGAATTAAAGAAAACGAGTTTCGTTGAAAATGGCCAATTTGGAATAAAATATGGGTCAAGCAATAATACCCGATAATTATGAACTAGTACCATTTAAGGTACCATATGACCACGGTAGTATAATGTGTAATGTATAAAAAATAGGTAGAATTTATGGAATTTGTGGTAATTTTTAAATTATGCGGGTAATTGGTTAATTACCGGGTAACGCGACATTACCCAGTTAACTAATAAGTGGATAAAATTTTATAAAGTACCCCCCAAAACGTGGTAAGAAGCTACAAATATAGAAAGTGACTAAGTAGTCATATGGTCCTATGTGGCAACCTAGGAATTAAGGGGATTTAACAAATTAAATGTCTGTTCTATACATTTGGACAAAATAACACCAAAGACATAAAAATCCTAAAGTAATGCATATTGCATTTTCCTAAGTTCAAAGTCTTCAAGGAGGAGGTTTAATTTGTTTCAAAAAGCTTCAACGAAATAGAAGTTAATTCCGTTCAAATTGCTTCAAAAAGCAGAAGCTGAATCCATTCAGGACTTCAAGAACAGAAACAAAATTCAATCTAATTTTTTGGGGTTCTAATTTCAATCCACTAAGGTTTCCAGTTGAATATTATACAGAGTTTCCCTACTCCAGGTATGTTAAGGCCATCCCTTCTTTCTTTTGGCATGGTCCAAATTATACTGAAGAAATGAGCAAATACACAGTTTCTATAAATTACTCTATTCATAGACATAGTAGGGGTGTCTATATTCTTGATTCCCGATGAGAGTTATTATTATTTTCTATTCATGGGTCTCAAAATAATACGTAATTGGAAAAGTTTATCCGGAAGGAATATTGAGATTATTACGTACTTTTCATGCATTTTATACATGTGCATTGACCCATGACCGGATGGCGTTATATACGCGTATATATGTATATGGTATATGGGAAAAAGTTACGGCGTTATATACGCACCATCACCTGATCAGCTGGTATATGATGATGATGTTGCCCACAGTGGCTGAAATATGATGGAAACGTCGTTGTATACGTGTATATATGTATGTATACTCAAACGGTGGTATATACGCGTATATATGTATGTATACTTAAACGGCGTTATATACGCGTATATATGTATGTATCTATATGTATATGCGATATGGGAAAGGTTATGGCGTTATATACGCACCACCGCCTGATCAGCTGGTATACGATCATGATTTTGCCCACAGTGGCCGATATAATATGATGGGATGCCCTCAGAGGCTGATGATTTTATGAAACATATACCTATGCACGATATGACATTCATACGCATATGCATGATGCTAAAAGTGATTTATTATTACAGAGTTATCCAGACATACAAGTTGAGTCAATTACTCTATATCTCTTCCATGTATCTTATGTGTTTACTTATGTTCCTTACATACTCAGTACATTATCCGTACTGACGTCCCTTCTTCCTGTGGACATTGCGTTTCATGCCCGCAGGTGTAGGTAGGCGAACTGAAGGTCCCCTTTCTTAGGATCCCTGATCAGCGAGAGTTGGAGTGCTCCACTTGATCTGGAGCTACTTTTGATTTTGGTACGATACGTTTGAATATAGACATATATGCGTATGACATGGCTCAGACCCGTCTTTATAGAGTTATGTTTCTATTAGAGGTCTCTAGACAGTATGTCTAGTTTGATAGTATGTGCCCTTGCCGGCTTCCAGTTTTGAGATGTATAGTTGTCTATAGCAGCCTTGTCGGCTCGTCCTGCATATGTTGTACGTATATGTATGTATGCCTTTTTGTGCATATTTCCTTCATGTATAATGTTCTCGTAATTGAGAAGATGTTATTCAGGTTCATATTTTAGACGCATGTTTAGGGGTGTTTGACAGGTAGGACCCAGGCACCCGTTGCGGCCCATCTGTTTGGGTCTTGACATGGATGGGGTCCCGGGGTCCTCGAGTGGATTCCGGGTGGTTAACGGATCAATATTTGAAGTCGAGAAAAGCTGAAGTTGCTGGTGTCCGGTGTGACCACACCTGCGAGGCTTTGGCCGCATGTGAGGAAAATGGGACGCATGTGTGATTTTGGGATGAAGCTGAGCAAGCCGCAGGTGCGGAGGTAGGATCACAGGTGCGGAAATGAGGCTGGGAATAATGTTTAAAACCGAGATTGTTGGCCATTTCTCTCATTTTACTCATGGCTTAGGCGATTTTAGGAGGGCTTTAAGAGGGGAAATTCATCATCAATGTCAAGGTAAGTAATTTCTTTATGTTTTTAAGTTAAATATAAGTTATATGCATGGGATTATACATCAAGTCTTGTAGGAAAGATTGGGAAAAATCATAAAGAAACCTGGAATTTGTATTTGGATTTTAACCACGAAATTGAGCATGGAATTTAGAGTAAATTGTATATTTGAGCTTATAAGGCTATGGGTAGAATATATATTCGAGAAATTTTAGAATTCTTGGCACGTGGGCCGGAAGGCATTTTGGTCAATTCACCGAGCGGAGTTGGGGAAAGTATACAATTTGAATTTGTTTCAAGGATTAGGATGAATTTTCATTGCTTTGCCCGTTATTTGGTAGTTTTTGGGGCATTGTGCATCAGTTGGAGTCGTCGGAAGGGCTTGGAAGCCGGTTATGGAACTTCGGAGCGAGGTAAGTCTCCTTTCTAACTTTGTCAGGGGAAATTGTCCCCCTAGGTGAACTAATTAAGTATGTGTACTATCTACGGGGGCTACGTATGCACGAGGTGACGGGAGTCCGTGCGTAGCTACTATTATGCCATGTCCGGGTAGCCTAGGACCCACTACCATGCCTTACATGTTGTACCTGTGATCTTGTCTGTATTACTTGGCTGCTAATATAATCGAAATCATAATTTAGTATCTAAAGAAGACTAGAGTTCATTTTCTTAATCAGCTGGAAAGAAAATTATTTTCCTCCGTGGATAATTGCATAACTGACAAGGTGATGTTATTACATATGAATTTCGAGAAACGATTTAAATACTATTTTGTGGTTTTTAAAAGAGAAATTTGTCATTTACTGGAGTATTCGTTTTCCCGACATATTCGGGGTAGACTGTTGATTGTGCCTAACTGCACGTGACTGCTTCGCAATTTACATTCCGTGAGCGGAGTATTATTTTCCCCACTCTCATGGGAGCGGTTCATACGCCACGACGGACTGAAAGATG
Organism: Nicotiana paniculata; assembly: GCA_005239505.1. NCBI lineage: Eukaryota > Viridiplantae > Streptophyta > Magnoliopsida > Solanales > Solanaceae > Nicotiana > Nicotiana paniculata. The sequence goes on along the minus strand of ML325158.1, from coordinate 16,609 downwards.
CACTTATGGTTCGGGCCGTTCGACCCTCGACAGTGCATAGACATGATTATTATATTGAGAGATGCACTTATGGTACAGGTCGTTCTGTCCTCGACAGTGCACAGAGATGCTTATTATGACGGCTCAGGTCGGTTGTCCTTATCCCATATGCGCATGCTAAATTATTAAATGTTTTTCATGGATTTCTAAAAGTGATAAGATATTTGGGGGAAAATAAAGAGGAAATTTTTTATTTAAGATATTTGGGGGAAAATGAGGATGTGGTGACTGTTTGTTTACTTCCAGTATTTACTTGGATTTTAGTACCTTATATATATTTGTTGTTTTACTACCTTTACATGCCTACCGTGTTCATCACATGCTGGTAAATTAATTTGTTGAACCTTAGTTAGTTAATTCGACCTCTCGTCACTACCTCTCTGAGGTTGGGCGGGCGACTTATTGAGTGCACGTTTTTCTTGTACTCATGCTACACTTGTTGTGCATTTTTATTGCACAGGTACTTTCATAGTGGCATGGCTGGTTTGGAGACTTAGCCGAGTTGCACCATCCAGAGATGATCCGCAGCTGACAAAGTCTCCCTCATACTATACTTATTTAATTTTTAATTCCTTGTCCAACTTGTATTTCGGACAAACTTTGTGATGATTGTATAAATTCTTAGAAATTGCTTATGTGCTTATGACACCGGGTTCTGGGATGTGTTGGGATATAATTGCTAAAATGGAATATTCAAACTATTGTTTTACTCGACAAAATTTTATTTAGTTAATATGTAATAAAGTGAAAGGAAGTGCGTTTTCATAAATGTTAAAACCGGAATTTGTTTCAATTAATTAATCATTGGCTTGCCTGACAATGATGTCCAGCGCCATCAGCACCTTATGGATTTTGGGTCGTGACAACATGGTATCAGAGCGCTAGGTTCCCTTAAGTGTCACGAGTCATGAGCAAGCCTAGTAGAGTCTTGCAGATCGGTACGTAGACGTCCGTACTTATCTTTGAGAGGCTACAAGGCTGATAGGAGTACTTCCCTTCTTGATTCCTCATCCTGCGATTCGATTCCTTTTGAGGCTTATGTCTATGCTTATTCCTACTCAATCTTACGCGTCGCGAAGCGCTTGCCATGAATCGGGAATTTGAGGAATTGGTATGGTGCGAGATGTTTTCCATGTGTAGTTGGTAGGGGTTGTTGTTGTTGCCCTGCAGATGAATATTATGTTGTTTCAGCTCAGTTGCTGTGTTTCTGAGAACTTGAAGGAATTTGGATTATGAATGCCAGGTTTTGGATTGATAAAGTTGTAGGATTTGGTGTTTCAAGTAAGGTGGAGTATTCACTTGTGACGTGTTATCGTTGTCCTTGATCGAATGGAATGTGATGAGTTCTTTAGTGTCATAGTTTCTTCGGGTGTATGGGGCCAGAGTATTGTGTCGGAGTATTGAAGAATGTGGTTGGCAGAGAATGATATTGAATTGAGGCTAGGCGGTGGTTCCATTTCTAGGTGGCCAGGTGTAAGGAGCATAAGTCAAGTAGTCGCAAAGTGGGGGAGCGACATCATAGCTTGGAATTTGAAGATATTGTCGCGCATTTAATGGATGTCCATGAGGATCCAACGGACTAGTAAAGTTGGTAAATTAAGCAGGGCGTAGGATGGGGTATTGATGTCGCAGAGAGCGTGCGTTTCAGCGTAGTTGGAAGGTGTCCGCGGGTGATTTCCACTGGTGGGTTATCTTCTGTGAATAGGTTAGCGGTGGCATGGTTGGCAGGTCTCTGTGAGGGGTTGTAGTGGCTATTCGGTAGGAGGCAGAATGTGTGAATGATGCTAGAGAATTTGATTATTTAGGGAAAACTAGCAAGAGAATTTGGAAGGATTGGACGGATTGGTTGAGTAAGATCATGTTAACAAAGGAGAAAGGATCTCGGCGGGGTCTAGAGTTGTGCAATGAGTAGCTTCGAGCTATGTGGGGGAGTCCCACCATTTGTAGTTGAGTTGTAGGGTTGTCTTCTCATGGGATTGGGGATATTCAGCGTGACGGCAAGTTATCACAGCTAAGGGAAAGAAGTAAAATGGTGATTGTGCATGGGATTTGTTGAATGTGTGAAAAGTTGGCCCGGTCGGGCTAGGGCTAGGCTTTGGAAGATTCAGAGTATATGCTTAATGCATAGACGAGTTGTAAGGGTAGTGAATCAGTCACATGCTTTAGGGAAAAGGGAGTGAATGTGCTAGAATAGACTTGGAGTTGATTGTATTCGGGGCCTGTCAGAGTGGGTGACTCTCAATAGCGGTCCTAGTGAGTTCAAAATTAATGAACGCGACGTTTAAGGGTTTCAGGCACCAGTATGATCGAGAATCGAGCTTTTTCAATGTAATTTCTGAGAAAAAATAAGATCGTTGGAATATTCTATGACATGTTTCAGCATGCAAGATAGCATTGGAGGATTGAGAGAAATAAACTCTGGATTGTAGAAATATTTTCAGGAGGGTGTGAGATGGGTTGCAAGATTTAGGCAACATAGTCTCGTGAATCAAGGTCACTCGTGATGAGTGAGGGTTAAGTTTTCTATGAGTTTAAGGAAGTTGCTATTATTCCCGAGGCAATTGAAGATGAATAAACGAATATAGATTGATTAGCCATGGTTGAAATGGCACATTTACGATAGTGATCAGTTCCGTTGATGTGAATAAGTTATGCATGTGGTTTGTGCCAGTGTATGCGAGGCATGCCAACCGCCGAAATGGATTTTGATTTGGAAGCATTTAAGTATTATGGAACGTCAAGTATAGGCGGATCCCGGAAGGGTTATGGTGGTTCAGACCACTACGTAAGGATTTGCATATATTGTGATTGTGGTAATTTACTCGTGTGTTGAGATGGTACTCTTGAATTCAGCTAAGTAAAAGGTTTATATATGATGAAGTGTTCACCCTATTGGTGGTTCAGAAGCTATGATGGAATTCTTGCGCTACCTCATATTGGCATGTTAGGTGCGTGAAGCAGTATGTAACTAGGAGTAAGAATCGAGATTGCAGTTCGGTGTTAACAAGGATGTCATGAACTCGGATGAGCAAGAACAAGGGATTTTAAAGTTCAGAGTAAGCTAGTGTTATCTTCAGGGTCACCTGAGATTGATATTCGGTGGAAGAGGCTTTGTACCCTGGTTATGGGTTCTTGATTTGTCTTATAGCGTAGTATGGCCAGTGGTGGATTTGCATACTTGTTGCCTGGTGTGGAAAGTTGTGGGAGCGTAACCACGAGAAGATTTTATAAGTGTGACATGTAGTCACTTAATGGATTGAAGATTTGGACTGAGTATAAAGAAGTGCAATTTTGCTTATTCGAGAATTTATGCCTGGAAGGCGTTCAGTTCATTTGGTTGTGGATTATGGGGTATTTGTCCCGACTATTACGGTTGTTCTCGCGTATAATGACATGAAGTGGGTTAATATGGACCCAGATAAGGCTATTGGCCTAGTTGGTGTGAGCAAGGTAGACTCGATGTTTGTGGATTGATTTAAATATGATTATGTTCTTCATGTGAGGCAAATATGTTCATTTCATTAAAGCGCTCCTCAAGAAGGGGTATTGGGATATCGGTTGTTGTTCCGTCCTCGTCAAATTCATGTGATAATATGATTGTGCCGTGTGAGTTGTGAAACGGATTGATAATTTCTTGTGAGTTGAGATCTCCGCACAGTGATGATGTTATATGAGCAGGATAACTCTTGAGATCCAGAGTGTATAAATATATTTCGCACCTCAGTTGTGCTTCAGTTTTGTAGCATATGCCTTTATCAGTCTCCCCAGGATAGTATTATGCACTTAGAGTGCTTATGATCGATATTCAGTAATTTGTAATAGTGAGCAATTCAGCTCCGTGTATATTTCCTTATGTGAATGTTTTGATGGGATCGGGTGGCACGCCGCCATGGGTATGTTATTTGGATCGGGTTGCATGCCGCAACAGTGTGATGGTGAGTAAGGTTCCTATATTTTTTTTATGTTTACTTCCTATTTTCTGAAAAAAGTTCATATTAATTGCGTGAGTTGAATAGTCACTTCCTGAGGCATTTCTTATCTACCATGTTCGAGTGATGGCCTATTGGCGCGATGTGGTATCATGTGAGGCTATGGGTCATGTTTGGGGTGATTTGTTGCATGAGCAGTTCATACTGGGTGAGACGAGATTATCATATCAGGGATCAATGCAATAAGGTTATGTGAAGTGCATATTAAAGAATAAATACCATTATTCAGGCTCTTAATGAGGTGATGATGCTAGTCAAGATGAGATATTCAATGACTTGTTAACTCTAAAGTTGGGTATGAATTTCTACACATCTCCTGCTTGGTGGTAGTATCGTCAACATTACAGTAGGATGTACGTATATATATCATGAGGTGCATTGGGAGCATCAGATTTGTGAATTTTGGCGATTAAGGTTCAGGGAGTGCCATTATAGTCAGCTGATGAGTTATGCGGTGCACGGTGCTGATTCAGCAAAGGTATGCAGTCATGTTTTGGTATATTGTGTGGTAGGTGATACAGTGTTTATATATTTGAACTAGGCCTGGAAGAAAATATCAAGTGTTGGATTTAGGTTCTAAGCTTATTATACGGATAAAAGAAGAAATGTTTTAGGTTTGATCAAGCTCATGTGCTCAACTGGGTTGTGGTAGCACGGGCAGGTGAACGAGGTGTTAAACAGTGATTTCATGTAACTCTAGAGCAGTTCTTGGCACGTTCGAGGACGAACGTCTGTTTAAGTGGGGGAGAATGTAACGACTCGACCGGTCGTTTTGAGCTCCGGCACGTCGTTCAGCGGTTTGAAGTCACGAGCTGCTCCATTTAAGGTATTATGACTTGTAGGTGTTGTCGGAATTGAATTCCGGAATGTCTAGAGTTGATTTGGAAAGATAATTCTCATTTCAGAAGCCTTACGTTGGAGGAATAAACTAAGATTGGAATTTTGAGGAAACGACCTCTGAATCATGATTTGAATGTTCCTGCAGGTTCGTATGATGATTTCGGACTTGGGCGTATATCCAGATCGGGTTTTGTATAACCCGGGAGCGTTTCAGCGTATATTGTGGAAGTCAGTATTTTGAAGAAAATTTCCTAAGCTTGGCTTGAAGCGCATTTCAGTGATATTTATTTCCGTTTGGCACTCCGATTTTGGAAATAGCTTCATATGGTGATTCTGGAGTTTGGAGCGCAATTGGATGTGAATTCGGATGTCTAGAGGTCGTTCTGAAGTCATTTGGCTAACGATAGGAATTTGAAGGTTTTTGGAGAAATCTGACCGGAAGTGGAAATTTTGACATCGGGGCCGGAATGCGATTCTAGAAGTTGGAGCAGGTCTGTAATGTCAAATATGACTTGTGTGCAAAATTTGAGGTTAATTGGACGTGATTTGATAGGTTTCGGCATCGGATGTGGAAGTTTGGGATTTCAAGTTCAAAGTTGGGATTTGGGTGCGATTCGTGGTTTCGATGTTGTTTGATGTGATTTGAGGCCTCAAACAAGTCCGCATTATGCTATGGTACAGGTTGGTATAATTTGACGGGGTCCTAGGGGCCTCGGGTGGAGTCCGGGTTGTTAATAGATCAATATTTGAAGTTGAGAAAAGCTGAAGTTGCTGCTGTCTGGGGCGACCGCACCTGCGAGGCTTTGGCCGCAGGTCCGGACAATGGGGCGCGTGTGCGATTTTGGGCTGAAGTTGAGAAGCCGCATGTGCGGGAGATTGGTCGCACCTGCGGGAGCACAGAGCGGAGGTAGGATCGCAGCTGCGGAAATGAGGCTGGGCAGAATGTTTTAAAACCGAGATTGTTGGCCATTTCTCTCATTTTTCTCATGGCGTAGGCGAATTTAAGAGGCTTCAAGAGGGAAAATTCATCATCAATGTCAAGGTAAGTACTTTATTCATGTTTTTAAGTTAAATACAAGTTAGATATATGGGATTATACATGAGGTCTTGTAGGAAAGATTGGGAAAAATCTTAAAGAAACCTAGAATTTGTATTTGGATTTTAACCACGAAATTGAGCATGGAATTTAGAGTAAATTGTATATTTGAGCTAATAAGGCCATGGGTAGAATATATATTCGAGAAATTTCGAATTTCAGGGCACGTGGGTCCGAGGGAATTTTGATCAATTCACCGAGCGGAGTTGGGGAAAGTATATAATCTGAATATGTTGCCAGTATTAGGATGAATTTTCATTGTTTTGCCCGTCATATGGTAGTTTTTGGGGCGTTGTGCATCCATTGGAGTCGTCGGAAGGGCCTGGAAGCCGGTTATGGGACTTCGGAGCGAGGTAAGTCTCCTTTCTAACTTTGTGAGGGGGAATTGTCCCCCTAGTTGAACTAATTAAGTATGTGTTACTATATGTGGGGGCTACGTATGCACGAGGTGACGTGAGTCCGTGCGTAACTACTATTATGCCATGTCTGGTGTACCTATTGTACCTGTGATCTTGTCTGTATTACTTGACTGCTAATATAATCGAAATCATAATTTAATATCTAAAGAAGGCTAGAGTTCATTTTCTTAATCAGCTGGAAAGAGAATTGTTTTCCTCCGTGCATAATTGCATACCTAATAAGGTGATGTTATTGAATATTATTAATCTTGGAAAATGAATTTCGAGAAAGGATTTTAATACAATTTTGTAGTTTTTAAAAGAGAAATTTGTCATTTACTTGAGTATTTGTTTTCCCGACATATTCGGGGTAGACTATTGATTGTGCCTGACTGCATGTGACTGCTTCGCAATTTACATTCCATGAGCGGAGTGTTATTTCCCCCATTCTCATGGGAGCGGTTCGTACGCCACGACGGACTAAAAGATGCACTTGTGGTTCGGGCTGTTCGACCCTCGGTAATGGATAGGTAGGATTATTATATTGAAAGATGCACTTATGGTTCAGGCCGTTCGACCCTCGACAGTGCATAGACATGATTATTATATTGAGAGATGCACTTATGGTACAGGCCGTTCGATCCTCGGCAGTGCACAAAGATGCTTATTATGACGGCTCAGGTCGGTTGTCCTTATCCCATATGTGCATGCTAAATTGTTAAATGTTTTTTCATGGATTTCTAAAAGTGATAAGATATTTGGGGGAAAATAAAGAGGAAATTGTTTATTTAAGATATTTGGGGAAACTGAGGAAGTGGTGACTGTTTATTTACTTCCAGTATTTACTTGGATTTCAGTACCTTATATATATTTGCTGTTTTACTACCTTTACATGCCTACTGTGTTCATCACATGCTGTTAAATTAATTTGCTGGACCTTGGTTAGTGTCTAATTCGACCTCTCGTTACTACCTCTCTGAGGTTAGGCGCTCTACTTACTAAGTACACGTTGTTTTTGTACTCATGCTACACTTGCTGTGCATTTTTATTGCACAGGTACTTTCATAGTGGCATGGCTTATTTGGAGACTTAGGCGAGCTGCACCATCCGGAGGTGATCCGCAACTAACAAAGTCTCCCTGGTACTGTATTTATTTCATACTTAATTCCTTGTCCAACTTGTATTCCGGACAAGCTTTGTGATGATTGTATAAATTCTTAGAAATTGCTCATGTACTTGTGACACTGGGTTCTGGGATGTGTTGGGATATAATTGCTAAAATGGTATATTCAAACTATTGTTTTACTCAACAACATTTTATTTAGTCAATATGTAATAAAGTTAAAGGAAATGCTTTTTCATAAATGTTAAAACATGAATTTGTTTAATCAAATTAATGATTGGCTTGCCTGACAATGATGTAAGGCGTCATCACGACCTTACGGATTTTGGATCGTGACACTTGTTCATTAGAACTTTGACTAATAAGATAGAATGATTTTTTGTGTAAAGGATGCTAATAAGCCAATATGAACTTCATAATGACTTTATTGTTTATTCATATACTAATTATTATTTTTAATATGAATTTCATAACAACTGACATGAATGCAATATACGTGCAACTTACGTGTCCATTGATACCGACTCAGATAAATCGAGAGACTAATTAGTTAGATTTTTTATTCTTATTACCAAATCTTAAATGTGGGAAGTTGATAATTGTGTCCTTAGCCATCTCAAGAGTCATTGTAGTTTTTTATAGTCTGCACTTTTTTCCTACAATATCATTGATTTACTTTCATTAAAATGGTTACAAAAAATATTTTTCATGCATTAATATTTGGTTCGCATAGTTTATTATATAGAATTTACCATGTTAATCATTTTAAGCGCAAGACTGTAATAGATTAAGCTGAAAAAATTTAATTTTATGGAAGTTCGATCTCAGTTAATTGATACTAACTTGATTTGAGATTCAGACGTGTCACGACCCAAATCTCCCTTCGTTGGGTATCGTGATGGCACCTAGTCTTAGGGACTAGGTATGACTAACATTTCCACTGAACAACAACAATAATGAAGGAATTATAACAATCTCGATATAGAAATCTTTACAGAGTTCAAAATTTTCCAAAACCCGGTAAATACAACTCATAAGCTCTACGAATCTTCTACAACTTCTAAGTACAACTGTTTGGAAATAAATACAACAGTGTATGAATAACAAATACAAGAAGGTGACTCCAACGCCTGCGAACGCCGCAGCAGGTTACCTTGAGTCTCCTCGGCAATCATCCACACAGCTACTACAATATATATACCTGAATCTGCACCAAAAAATGTGCAAGAGTGTAGTATGAGCATACCACAGCGGTGCCCAATAAGTATCAAGACTAACCTCGGTGGAGTAGTGACGAGGACTAGTCAAGACACCACTGGTCTACCAAATAAATAACATGAATATAGAAATGACCGAACGTTACATCTAACTAAGACTTCACGGAATACTTCACAACAATGATGATATAAAGCGGAAAGAAACTACAAAAATCAATGATGAAACATCACAAAAATACACGGAGATGGACAGGAAAACAAGCCAAATCGAAAGGAAACACAATACAATAGAGAACACCAATAACTCAACTCCACGTCGGTTTGTTCACATCGGGCCTTAGCCATTAAAATCCGTAACTGGTAGAAATCTTTGAACAGATTCATATGAAAATTTTTTTCAAATAAAATCATTTTTGTATGGAAGAGTTTCCTTTGAAAACATACTTTCTCCAAAAGTAGATATAAGTATAATTAGTAGAGAGAATTACGTGAAACATAGTTTCTTTCAAAATACGAAACTTCCCAAGGATGGTATCCCAATGAAAGACTTCCAAATATCATTTTAGGCAAGATTAGTGCTTTTTAAATATACATTCAATGTAAAAGTCATTCAAATATAATCATTTCAAAACCGTTGCTTTTTCAATAATACTTTTCAATAAAATCCCTTGATCAAAATCTCCTGAAGATTTATCCACCGGTACTCAGTCCGTAACTCAGAAATTTGCCATGCAGTACAGGAGGAATATCAAATCTTGCCAATAAATGCAGTAAGAGATCAGTAGGAATATCCAAATTAAGATCAACGGAATAAAATACAAAGACAAGCGCACGGCATCACCCTTTGTGCTTTTACTCTCATCCTCACCAAAACATGTGCACAACATCACCCTTCATGCTTTACTCTCATCCTCATCAAAACAAGTGCAGTATATAGCTAACAGGAACAATGGAAATAATAATGCATAAAACACTTAGCACGGAATGTCCCCTAGTGCATAACCTCACAAACACTAGGCACGGAATGTCCCCTCGTTCATAACCTCACAAACACTCAGCACAGAATGTCTCCTTGTGCAATAAATAAATAACACTCGGCACGGAATGTCCCCTCGTGCAATAAATAACTAAACACTCAGCACTGAATGTTCCCTCGTACATATCCTCACAAACACTCGGCACAGAATGTCCCCTCGTGCAATAAATAAATAAAAACTCGACACGAAATGTCCCATCATGCATAAATAACATAAACAACAATTTAACAAGGGAAATCAACACTAAGAACCATAAATCACAACATCCCGACAAGGAAGTCAACAACGAAAACAATATCATTAACAATATAAACAAAAATAGAAATCATACCATCCCGTCAAGGGAGTGAACAATGAAAACAACATCATCCCGGCAAGGGAAACAACTATAACTAATCTCGCGTAAACAATTAACTTTACGAAATAAAGCTCAGCGCAAACAAGGGCCCAATAATAGGCAACATCAAGAAAACACCAACAACATAAATGTTTATCAACTAGGTCCAAGTGGCACATGAGGGAAAAATCATATAAAGCACAATGTAAGACTCACGGGCATGCTTGACACCAACGAACAGATATTCTAACCACAACTAAAGAACTATAAAGCTAGATAACACTAGTATAGTCAATTTAGCAGTTTTAGGAAGCAAGTATAGCATGTAGATAAGGGTGGTAAGATATTCTATTAAGTCAATTAAGATCAAATATCCAACAAAGGAATCCAAAAGCAAGTAATTATAATCTAAGCAGGAAATGATGAAATTAACAACCAAGGATTTAAATGTAATAATTACAACTCATACATAGGTAACATAAGAACCTACGAATCCTAAAAGGCCAATCTATTAACAAATAAGTCCATGTACGCACTAGTCACCTCGTATACACAGACTACAATCAACAAGGAAGACTCAATCCTAAGGGGTAGTTCCCCCACACAAGGTTAGGCAAGATACTTACCTCGACACCAAAAATCCATATCAAGCCTCTAGCACCGCTTTCCTTTCGAACCCGACTCCAAAACAATCGTATCTACACATAATTGACTCAATAACATCAATAAATGCTAAACAATTCAATTTTAATGCCTAATTATAGATTTCCCAACATTCTTCCAAATTTTCCAAAATTCGACCCCGGGCCCGCTTGGTCCAAACACGAGGTTCGGACCAAAACCCGATCACCCATTCACCCAAGAGCCCGAATATATAATTTGTTTTGAAATCCGACCCCAAAACGAGGTCAAATTCCCAAATAGTCAAAAAGCCCTAACTCTACCCAAATCCCTAATTTGCTACCATTAATCTCATGTTTTAGGCCAAAAATCTAATGGGTGTTGATAAAAATGGAAGAAAACAAGTCAAAGATTACATACCCAAGAGATTATGGTGTAGAAGTTCTTCAAAAATCACCCAAGAGGTATGGAGAAGATGAAGTTTATAAAAAATGGAGGAAATCCCGTGACTATTCTGTTTTTGGGACTAAATAATAAATGGGCGGATTTTAGTCTATGAGATCGCGAAGAAAGGTATGCGATCGCATAGTGTACTGGTTCCCTATCCACGATCGCCAACGAAGGACTGTGATCGCACAGAATCGCCGACCCTTACCCTATGCGATCATGAACAGAGAAATGCGATCGCACAACATCACTTCCCAGCCCTCCAGTTATCCTATCCTCCTATGCGATCGCAACTATGCCTATGCGATCGCATAGTGCAACAGACCCTTCCCACACTCACATTGCTATGTGATCGCGAACGTACCAATGCGATCGCATAGTGTTAAACACCAGACACCATAAAATGAACTTTACACAAGATTTTTCTATGTTTTTACACCCCGACACCTACCCGAAACACACCCGAGCCCTTGGGGCTCAAAACGTAATATGCACACAACCTCAAAAACATTCTACAGACCTATTCGAGTAATCAAATCCCCAAAATAATATCATAAACATCGAATTAAACCACAAAAATCAATGAAATTTCTCAAAACTTCTTTAAACATCAAATTTTGCATTTAAGGTCTGAATCACGTCAAACCAAATTTGTTTATTACCAAACTTCATGTATAACACATATAAATCATATCGAACCTGTACCGGGCTCCGGAACCAGGATACGGGGCTGATATCACAGGTTTCACCTCAAATTTCATTTTCAAAATATCTTATATTTTTTAGAAAATAATTTCTTTTAAAAATTCATTTCTTGGACTTGGGACCTCGGAATTCGATCCGGACATACGCCCATGTCGCATATTTTCCTATGGACCATCCGGGACCGTCAAATCACGGGTCGGGGTCCGTTTACCCAAAATGTTGACCGAAGTCAACTTTTATTCAAATTTCTAATACAAAAATTATCATTTTTATCAATTTTTCACATAAAGGTTTCCCGGTTACACGCCCGGGCTGCGCATGCAAATCGAGGTGAGATATAAGGAGGTTTTCACGACCTCGGAAAACAGAATTAACTAGAAATATACGGGATGAACTTTTGGGTCATCACATCCTCCCCCTCTTAAGCAAACGTTTGTCCTCGAACGTGCCAAGATTCACCTTGAACTCATCCAATCACTGATGGTATACTTTCAAGACATAGTTGAGGGTGATCCCACGTCACCCCAACCCACATAAGCCCGTTGAAACAGTAACAACCGCAATATAGCCTTCACATCACCACCGACAAGCCTCACATCTCTACTTCTCACCCTCTACTCATTTAGAAAAGACCCGATTCTAAATCCATATCCGGCATCAGCCTCAATCAGCTACATCGACTCATGACTACACCCACAAGGAACAACCATACAACATGGTACATCACACATAGGCTCAATAGCACTTTTGATCACAATAACTGCTCGAAATCAGCTCAACATTGGCGATTAGCCCCACATATGGAAGAACTTTGTATCCAAACCCCGTAATACTGATAACGATGCAAGGAGCACAAAAACTTCATTATTAAACACCCGAATCACCAAGCCACAACTAACACCACCTGGCACACATCTCGCAAACTGAACTAAAGAACCACATAACGAAATGATTGAATATGAAAATAGAAACATATAAAGGAACTATCAAACAAGCCCATAGGCACAACTCTCTATCAATACCGACTAATCAAAAGAAATATAACAAGGAATAAGCAAAGCATATGAACAAATCACAAGGATTCAATCTTGATAAAATTACACCGAGGTACTCATCCCGGTCCAAATATATTGAATCACAAATATCACGAGGACCTCTCCCTCAACTCCGAATCACATACCAAAAATATATCATACCAATTGAAATTCCTCCACTAATTCATCTCAGTCGATAAAAATCATAACGGTAGCTGATCTCACATCTCGATGGAGTATCAAATCACAATTCGTAAACAAAATACTCAGGAAAATCATATAAAGCTCACCACGAAGAACAACAAGGACTCACTTCCAGTTTCACCACTATCAAGAATGAAATAAACAACGATAGACACGAGCTACTACTCATAGAATCTCCCAACATAAGCGAACACAAAATGGAGTGCAAAACATGGAAGTCATTCATAAATGAAACAACAAATAAGGGAACTCGTCCCGACCAGTAGAACTATAATGAAATACAATTGGTGCCCCTCTGTCACATATCAAAACATACATGTGTGATAATATATGGCACATCGGCCTCTATTTTACTATATGCAACACATCCACGGGTCGGGCCTCCCCCTTTTATGCGCCTTCTACACACCTACCTGAATCATGGGACGATCTCTCATCCTATGGATAACATCTGCACACTGAAAACAATCTCGCTGCCGACATGGCTGTGAAAACACACACAATACGAATCCTCTGAGACCCATGAGCACCTTAAAACCCCCATGCGGCGATGGTAATGCAAACTGAACTGGTTGACCCACAATACTTCTGTATCGTACATTGCCTCCATAATACGGACCGGTAGATTCCTCCGATCTACGAGGCCTCATTCCCTCCCTGAACTCTCCCCCTGATCTCATCTGTCCTCTTACTCCCAGTCCCACATCCGCTATAACCGACGAGCGATCCCTACTACCTGCTGAAACGGGGCATCCTACTCTAACTCTCGAGTCCGGCTAAATCGAATATCATGCCTGAATCTCCAAAATTACTCTACGAAATTATCTCCTAACTGAAGCAACCAAGCGAAGTGCATGTCTGGCCAACTCACTAAATATAACGGCATGCTCCATTGGTGACACAACACCCTGACGCAACTGCTCAATCACCGCGCGCCGAACATCTCGGAGGATCTGGAGTGCAAACTCCCTCAAAAGTATCTCTGAAAACTGAATCCACTCAAGTGAAGCTAACTCGACCAGGTCACCCCCAACTCATATGCCGCCATCACTGATCAACCCACTACTCTGAACCTGAGACATGAAAAAAGCAAACCCACTCGCCTCCACAATACCCGAAGCGCAAAGAATATAGTGACACCCTCCAGGAAACCCTGGGCACCATGTGCCGCCAATCCACTAAAACATAGAAGGGTGATACTTTCTGTACCTCTTAAGTCCAAGGCATTCTTCCTCCGAGGCTACTGTCCTTACCACGGGCTGAAGTGAAACCACATGACGTGCTGCCATAACAACTGGAACCTGACCAATATGAACTCGCTACTCTGGAGCGTAGACGGTGGGAGTCTGAACTCCTTGACTGATATGTGAAGCAACTGGTGCACTAGAATCAACCCTGCATGAGTCAATGTACCACTTATACTCAAAATTGCGCTCAGGTCTCCTGAAGTCCAGGGCAACAATAGGCACTCTCAGTACCTGTCCTCCAACTAGAACTATTGGCGACTCATCAACGGCTGCTCTACTAAGCATCTTAACTACGGCATGTGCTCCTCGTTGGCCTCTGTCTCTGACCCTTGTGACATTTGCTTCGGAGTAACATCATCAGGAATTTTCGGTCGTGTCCTCACCATCGGTGAGAGAATGGAACAATAATTTTCAAACATCAAGATCATTAAACTCACACGATAGGAATGAAGGAAGTGAAATTGTCCTAATAGTTCCATAGCCTCTCGAAGATAAGTACAGACGTCTCTGTACCGATCCGCAAGTCTCTACTAAACTCGCTTATGACTCGTAGTACCTATGAACCTAGAGCTCTGAACCCAACTTGTCATGACCCATATTTCCCCTTGTTGGGTATCGTGATGGAACCTAGTATTAGGGAATAGGTAAGCCTAACATTTCCACCGAACAACAACAATAATAAAAGAAATTATAACAGTCTCGATATAGAAATATTGACAGAGTTTACAATTTCGCAAAACCCGATAAATACAAGTCATAAGCTTTACGAATCTTCTAAAACTTCTAAGTACAACTGTTTGGAAATAAATATAACAGTGTATGAATAATAAATACAAGAAAGTGACTCTGACACCTGCGAACGCCGCAGCAGGTTACCTTGAGTCTCCTCGGCAATCATCCCACACAGCTACTACAATACATATACCTGAATCTGCACAAAAAATTGTGCAGGAGTGTAGTATGTGCACACCACAGCGGTGCACAGTACAAATCAAGACTAACCTCGGTGAAGTAGTGACGAGGACTAGTCAAGACACCACTGTTCTATCAAATAAATAACATGAATATAGAAATGACCGAACGTTACATCTAACTAAGACTTCACGGAATACTTCACAACAATGACGAGATAAAGCGGAAGGAAATTACAGAAATCAATCACGAAACAGAACAAAAATACACAGAGAGATGGACAGCAAAACAAGTCGAATCGAAAGGAAACACAATACAATAGATAACAGCAATAACTCAACTCCACGTCGCTTTGTTCACATCAGGCCTTAGCCATTAAAATCCGTAACTAGTACAAATATTTAAACAACAATTCATATGAAAAACTTTTACAAATAAAATCATTTTTGTATGGAAGAGATTCCTTTGAAAACATACTTTCTCCAAAAGTAGATATAAGTATACTTAGTAGAGAGAATTATGTGAAACATAATTTCTTTCAAAATACGAAACTTCCCAAGGATGCTTTCCCAATAAAAGACTTCCAAATATCATTTTAGGCATATTAGTGCTTTTCAAATATACATTTGATGTAAATGTCGTTCAAATATAATCATTGCAAAACCGTTGCTTTTACAATAATACTTTTTAATAAAATCCCTTGATCAAAATCTCCTCAAAATTTATCCACTGGAACTTAGTCCGTAACTCAGAAATTTACAATGCAGTACAGGAGGAATATCAAATCTTGCCAATAAATGCAGTAAGAGATCGGTAGGAATATCCAAATTTAGAACAACGGAATAAAATACAAAGACATGAGCACGGCATCACCCTTCGTTCTTTTACTCTCATCCTCACCAAAATAAGTGCACGGCATCACCCTTCGTGCTTTATTCTCATCCTCATCAAAACAAATGCAGTAAATAGCAAACAGGAAAAATGGAAATAATAATGCATAAAACACTCGGCACGGAATGTCCCCTCGTGGATAACCTCACAAACACTCGGCACGGGATGTCCTCTCGTGCAATAAATAAATAACACTCGGCACAAAATGTCCCCTCGTGCAATAAATAAATAAACACTCAGCACAGAATGTCCCCTCGTGCAATTAATAAATAAGCACTCGGC
Organism: Nicotiana paniculata; assembly: GCA_005239505.1. Lineage (NCBI taxonomy): Eukaryota > Viridiplantae > Streptophyta > Magnoliopsida > Solanales > Solanaceae > Nicotiana > Nicotiana paniculata. Next base: position 190 of record ML325158.1, on the reverse strand, counting down.
ACGGAATATCCCCTCGTGCATAAATAACATAAACAACAATTTAACAAGGGAAATCAACAATAAGAACCATAAATCACAGCATCCCGGCAAGGGAGTCAACAACGAAAACAATATCATTAACAGTACAAAACAACAAGAGAAATCATACCATCCCGGCAAGGGAGTCAACAATGAAAACAACATCATCCCG
>MDKI01201986.1:0-31722 GCA_005239505.1 Nicotiana paniculata | reverse complement strand
ATATATGTAATTTTATTTTTTTGTAAATAGAAAAATAAAATCTATATTTTAAGAATATGAATATTTTTTATTTTTTATTTTTTTTAAATTAAATCGACTAAAATCTATTAAGAGTAATATAAAACTTTATAACATCAAGATTAGACCTAAAGAAATATTTACACTAAATAATATATAACTTGGGTGTGGTCAAAAATTAGTTGTTCACAGCATGCCCCTCTTTGTTGGAAACATGGAGAGTTTTCAGGCAAAGAAAAATGAACAAGGTGACTGATTTTTGACATCACTATTACTTAAAAAGGAAAATAAGATAAAAGAAAAAGATGTGACCGAGCCTTGGTTTTAGGCATCCTACATATCCCGGGTTATAAAGGAATTAGGTCACGTGTAGTTCGAGTGGAAAAAAAATGATAGGGTATGCTTAGATAGAGAGCCCATTGAGGTTCCGTCGAGGCTCCGATCTGCGGTTCCCACTATTACATCAAAATGAAAATAAAATTACATACTCTTGAAATCTAAGAGTTACAAAATTCCTATCTAAATGCCATATGGGGTCTTGTCTTTATTCTTGACTTGCATTCTCCATTGAATTTAGACTGAAACTCGATGCTCTCGATATAACAGAGTACGAAACATTCTTATAGGCTTGTTTCTTGATCAGATGATGAGAGGATGGTTCTTGAAATTCTATGTCTCTGCATACATTATGTCAAAGCTGAATCGGTTAGTATTGAGATCAAATGTTCCACTTTGTTTGACGAGAGCTGGAATCTTATTTTTGCACATCTAATTCGTACTTTGCAGAAAAAACCTACAAGCCATCACAAACAAACAAAACAAACAAAAATGCCCCAGTTTGCACTAGGAAATTTTTGTGTTAATAACACAATAAACTATCTTAGTTATTGAAAAATAATGAATTGAAAAACACATTTTTTTTTGTAATAGGGGATGTCGTGCCATGTGCTAACAAGAAGGAAGGCAACCAGGGGATGTAATACCATGTGTTGACAATAAGATGAGGCTCGTGACACTCTAGGATGCTACTAGGGAATTTCGTATTCTATGTTGGCAGAAAGTAATGCATCCAGGGGATGCAGTACCCTGTGTTGGCGATAAGACGAGGCTCGTGGCGCTCTGAGATTCTACTAGAGAATGTCATATCCTATGTTTGCAATAAAATGAGCCTCGTGGCGCTCTGAAATGCTACTAGGGAATGTCGTACCCTATGTTGGCAATAAAATGCAACCAGGGGATGTAGTACCCTGTGTTTGGAAATGAGATGAGGCTCGTGGATCTCTGAGATGCTACTAGGGAATGTCGCACCTCTGTTAGCAATGAGAAATGCAACCAGGGATGTAGTACCCTGTGTTGGCAATAAGGTGAGGCTCATGGCTCACTAATATTCTACTAGGGAATGTCGTACCCTATGTTAGCAATGAGAAATGAAACTAGGGGATTTAGTACCCTGTGTTGACAATAAGATAAGGCTTGCAGTGTTCTGAGATGCTACTAGGGAATGTCATACCCTATGTAGAAAGAAAATAATGCGACCAGGAGATGTGGTACCCTGTGTTGAAGATAGGATATAGATTCCCTATAATGAAACTAAGAATAACATGATTACATGTATATTGGAATAAAACTAAGGATTTGAGAACTTCACTTGGTAGTGTTCATCTTTTCACGAACTATTTCCTAAAACTGTTATGTTCCTGTTCTGAACAAAGAAAAATTCGTTAGTTTTAAAATGGTGGTCAGTTTGTGGCCTTGATTTCTTGGAGAATTGACCTTGTGTCCATTACACTTGTTAGAAAAACTGACTCTGTCGATGGTCATACAAATTTCCGGGAGATTCTGTCTTTACCTTCTACCTCAAAACCTGACTATTTTGCGCCTATCACCATGTGTGTTTATGGTGCCAACAACCTTAACCCCAAAAGAACTTTTATCTGATTAAATTTTGTTGACCCTTGACACATTTTTCAGTCCTTCAAGCCTTTTGCTCGTTAGGGAAAATCAAAGATGGCTTTATGCCTTTGCACATGTTGTTCATGCCCAGAAAGTTTTGCTTCATATAATAGGGAAACTGTAACCAATTTTGCGGCCTTTTCTTTGCTTTGCTTTGACAAAATTAGACTGAAAGGGACTCAAAAATAATAGTACAAAATAAAACAAGAAGGTGAACTAATATATATTACAACTTAACCGAGAAGTGTCCCTTTCAGATAAGAAAAATAAAAATAAAAAGGACTTATCTGGAGGGATATGCTGACTTCAATGAACATAACATGCACTTTAGACTGGATGACCGATCCGTCTGATCCATCTAATTCTCAAAATTTGTAAACTTCACTTTGAAACTAAGTTCTTTGTCTTAACCATGCTTGTGCCGGGATATATGAAGGCCCAAATCGATCAACAGTGCCTTTTGTGGGTTTTCACTAATTGACCTCTCTCATTTTCCTTTCTCTCAACTCACTAATTGACCTCTCTCATTTTCACTAATGAAGAGAATTGGATTGTCCTTGTTAGATTTGCACAAAAGAAGGAACTATTCCTCTTTGAACTCCCCCGAACCTAGATGCCATCATGGATCCTTCCTCTTTCTTTCTTCGATTTCCGAAACTGCCTGACCCGCTTTGAATTGCTTGCATGGTCGCCTTAAGGGCTGCCTGACTCACACTTTTTTCCCGATTTCATGTCATTCTCAACTATTTCACCAATCTTAACCGCCTCAGCTGTCATGACCCAAAATCCATAGGTCGTGATGGCACCGGACACCACTGTCAGGCAAGCCAAATCCTTAATTAGTTGAAATACATTCGTGTTTTAACATTTTCGAAACCCTTACCTTTCCTCGCATTTCATAATCAAATAAATAAATTTTCGTAAATTGAAATACAACAGCAAATGAAATTCTGTTATTTAAAAAAACAGTGATCTAAAGATTTCACTTAAACAATTATCCCAATACATATCCTAGAACCCGGTGTCACAAGTACATGAGCAATTTCTAAGAATTTATACAATCATTACAAAGCCTGTCCGAAATACAACTGGACAAGGAAATTTAAAAATATGAATAAATACAGTCTGAAGGAGACTCTGTCAGCTGCGGATAGACTCCGGATGATGCAGCTCGCCTAAGTCTCTGAATCCTCCACATTGCTATGAAAGTACCTGAGCAATAAAATGCACAGGAAGTGTAGTATGAGTACAAAAATAACGTGTACTCAGCAAGACGCCCGCCTAACCTCAGAGAGGTAGTGACAAGAGGTCAATTTAGACACTTACTAAAGGTCAACTTTTGGAATATTTACGAGTGACACTAAACATGGTTTTATCATAGGCAGTTTATAAAACAGGATTTAAACATCCTTCAATTTCGTTCACATTTAATACTTTATATCTTCGTCATATTAACAATTAATCAACATGGTGATTTAATCAATTAATAATAAATCAACGGAAGGAACAACTTCTTCCAAAAGTCTTTTTAATAACTTTAAGTCTTTGTCATTTCAATCGACAATTTAACATTTCAGGCCAGTAATCAGGCAAATATCATAGCAACTACGCAGAAAATATCATGCGCGGGCAATGCCGAAGGTCAAACGGCACGGACCAATAATAATAAAATATGCACTGCCGAGGGGCCGACCAGCTCGAACCATAGATGCATCTATTTTCCCCGCTCGCGAATCGATCATTCGACGCGGTCAACATAAAAATAATAAGGCTAGCCTGCTCGCGAATCATACATGTGACTCAGGTGCTCATATGTACACACATTCACATAATACATCCTCATTTTTATCAAGAAGCAGGTTTTCTCAGGAAAGTGGTAAAAATCCTTTTTAAAAGAAACATGAAATATAGGTTTTGAAATCTTTGTTTTGAAACTCATTTGTCCAGTTTAGTAATACATCCATGATACAACCCAGTCCAGGTACACATATATTCACAGGGGAAACAAATTCTATTTTTTTAGAAGGTTAACAATATGAACTCTAGTTTCCTTTTAAACATTCAATTACGTTTTCGGTCACATAGCAGTTTAATGTTATAGGCAGGGTTACAAGTACACTCATAAAGCATGCTAGTGGGTCCTAGGCTACCCAGACATGGCATAATAGTAGCTACGCACGGACTCCCATCACCTCGTGCGTACGTAGCCCCGAAGATAATAGCATATGCTGAATTAATTCACCTAGGGGGACGATTCCCTCTCACAAAGTTAGAAAGGAGACTTATCTCGCTCCGAAGTTCCAACACCGACTCCCAAGCCCTTCTGATGACTCCAACAGACGCACAACGCTCCGAAACTACCACATAATGGCAAAACAATGAAAATTCATCCTAATACTCACAACCAATTCAGATTATATACCTTCCCGACCCTACTCGGAGAAATGACAAAAATGCCCTCGAAACCACATGCCTGGAAATCCGAAATTCTCGAAGATATATTCTACCCATAGCTTTACTAACTCAAATATATAATTTACTCAAACATTCATGCTTAATTCGTGGCTAAAAATCCAAATTTTCACTTTTTAGGTTTTTCTTCAAAAACCCCAATTTTCCCACAATTTCCCATATCAAATCATGCATATAATATTGTATTTAGCCTTAGAAACAAGTAGAAACAACTTACCTCTGATCCCTGATGAAATCCCCCTTGAAAAGCTCTCCAAAATCGGCTCAACCAAATGAAAAATGAGAGAGAAATGGCACAAACCCGATTTTAAGCATTCTGCCCAGGCATGTTTTCACACCTGCGGTCCTTCCACCTCACTTGCGACCTTGCAGGTGTGACCAAATCTCCCTCACCTGCGGTGCCAAAGCCGCACCTGCGACCAAATCCTCGTAGGTGCGGTTACACCAGATGACAGCAGCTTCAGCGTTTTTCCAACTTCAACTTTTGATCTGTTAACCACCCGGAATCCACCCGAGGCCCCCGTGACACCGTCCAATTATACCAACCTGCACCAAAACATGAAGAGTACTTGCTCGAGCCCTCGAATCACATCAAACAACGCAAAAATCATGAATCGCACTAAATCCAATTCTTTAAGGACTTAGAATTTCAAACTTCTACATCCGATGCCGAGACCTATCAAATCACGCCCGATTGACCTAAAATTTTGCACACAAGTCATATTCAACATTATGGACCTGCTCCAACTTCCGGAATCGCATTCCGACCTCGATATCAAAACCTTCACTTCCGATCAGATTTCCCAAAAACCTTCAAATTTCTATCTTTAGCCAAATGACTCAAAAATGACCTACGGACATCCAAATTCACTTCGCGCTCCCAATTCCATAATCGCCATACAGAGCTATTCCCAGACTCGGAATCCCAAACGGATATCAACCTCACTGATATGCACTCCAACCCCAAATTCATGAAATCCTTCTAAAATGCTAACTTCCATAATATACGCCGAAACACTCACGGGCTATCCAAAACCCGATTCGGACATACAACCAAGTCCGAAATCATCATACAAACCTTCTGGAACCTTCAAATCCTACTTCGGAGATCGTTTACTCAAAATTCCAATGTTAGTTGATTTCTCCAACTTAAGGCTTCTGAAATGAGAATTTTCTTTCCAAATCAATTCTAAACTTCCGGGAATTCAATTCCGACCACGCCCACGGGTCATAATACCTGAAACAAAGTTGCTCACGACGTCAAACCACTGAACGACACGCTAGAGCACAAAACGACCGGTCGGATCATTACATCAGCGAAAGGTTTACCAATGGCGGATAACATGTAATGGAGGTAATCAGGATCCTGAGCTTGGAGTAAATAGTCAATCATTTCTTCCTCTTTCATTTGTGTTTTGACCCCAGCCTACTCTCTCCACTTGATTGCATATTCTCTGAAGCTTTCTGTTGGTTTATTCTTTATGTTGACAAGAGAGGAGCGGTCTGGCACTATATCAATATTGTACTGAAACTGTTGGACAAAATCTTGAGCCATGTCGTTCTAAACATGCCAGTGAGAGATGTCCTGATCTATGAACCACTCTGAAGCAATTCTTGTCAAACTTTCCGCAAAATAAGCCATGAGTAATTTTTCTTTGCCTCCTTCTCCCAACAATTGGTGACAATATCTCTTCAAGTGGGAAACGAGATCACCATGCCCATCATACTTGTCAAACTTGGGGGTCTTGAAGCCGGGTGGCAAATGAACATTGGGGAACATGTATAAATTTTGAACGAAACACTCTTGTGGCCTCCTAAGCCCTGTATATTTCTCATGGTTTGTTCCAAGCTCTTCATTTTTCTAGTCATTTCCTCTTGTTCCATATTTTTGTCAGGCTTTTCGATCTCAACTGGGAACATGTTCTGAGGAGTATACTTGTATGAATCTGGAACCTTGAAAGTCAGTTCTGGAGAGTAATGTTGGGCATCATGAGCATTCAGTTTTGGATCATTGTTGAGCTTTTGAGCGAGAGCCGGTTGAAGAACGGTGAAAGTGGGGACAATGGGTACAGTATGTAGGTCATTCTGAGGGGTGCGGTTGGAGGACATGGAATGGAGGTACTGGGGATAGTGGGAATGTTAATGCTCGAACTGAATCCGGGTTGGTACAATGGGATACTTGTTATGGATATGGGCACTTGATTTGCAACTGACACATTATGAAAATTATCCGAAGGCCCTATGGGTAGTGAGGCGGTGCCTGTCCATTCACCCAAGCTTGGTACATCTCTGCTAATTATTGTTTCACCACTCTTACTTCTTCAACCAGTCTCGTACCTTGTTCGATCAATTGTCCATGGACATCATCATTATCTGACTCATTCTCACTGTTGTTTGCCATTCTACTTTTTCCTTTTGATCTCGTGTTGTAAGGGTAAGTCGCCAGTTTAAACCACAAACCAACCACCTCTGTTTAACTCTATCTTTAAAATGACAAACAATAAACGTGTTAGAGTTAGGCATTTTGCAGATATTAATCACACATTGTATGTCATGCACCTAATGCCATTTTCATTTCTAAAATGATCTTAGAAGGCTTCATGCTTCATCCCAGCTTATTGATTTATTTTCCCTTGAATTTGACGCTCATTTTCTTTCCTTTTTTTTTTAGTATTTCTCACAATTGTTTTTTCCAGATTAATGATGTTATGATCGCATCCGATGAGGATTCGCTACATATCATGATGTCGCATGAATCAGACCATTACGTAGTTCAGGGGATCAAGAATAAAGTAAATAAACTAACTCTTACTCTTATACAATTTAGACCGATGGAAGTACCTAACAAGGAACATATTTTTTTGGATTTCTACTTCTTATTTTTTTGTGAATTTTTGAAAGGAAAACCTCTAAAGAAGAAAGAAAATATTTTTGGATTCTGAATATTTTTTTTTGGAGATTTTTCGAAATAAAGACTTGTAACGACCCGACCGGTCGTTTTGGGCTCTAGTGTGTCGTTCGGTAGTTTGACGCCATGAGTAGCTTCACTTCAGGTATTATGACTTGTTCGCAGGGTCAGAATTGAACTCCGGGAGTTTCGGAGTTGAATTGTAAAGAGAATTCACGTTTCTGAAGCTTTTAGTTGGAAGAATCGACTAAGGTTGGATCTTTGAGTAAACGACATCGGAATCGGGATTTGAAGGTTCCAGCAGGTTCGTATGATGATTTCGGATTGGTCTGTATGTTCGAATTGGGTTTTGTATGACCCGGGGGCATTTCAGCGTCTATTGTGGAAGTTAGCATTTTGGAAGGAAATTCATAAATTTGGGTTGAAGTGCATTTCTGTCACGACCCAAATCGATGGGCCGCGACGGGCACCTGGTACCTTACTCAACCGAGTACCAACATATGTATCTTTAATATCATTATATCATAGGTAAATGAACCGGAGTAAATCATGAGGGAATACAAACTTATACATATGAAGAACGGGCCTATAAGCCGGCATGATTCTTTATATACTCGAAACATAGGCCGGCAAGGCAATACAAGTATCCGTATACATGACATCTATCTACAAGCCCTAAGAATAGATAATATCATAAAGGTCGGGACAGAGTCCCGCCATACCAATCAATACATGTACTAATCATACTGACCAAAGAAGCAACTCCGGAGCAAATGGAGCGCACCAACAACTTCCCTTGAGCTGACAACATACTTGAAGGACTCTCCACCTGTCTATCAGGACCTGCGGGCATGAAACGTAGCGTCCCCAGGCAAAAGGGACGTCAGTAAAAATAATGTACCAAGTATGTAAGGAATGAAAATCAGCAACTAGTAGACATGAGAGAAACATGGAGTAAAAAACTCAACACGTATATCTGAATAACTCTGTGAATCATTTAATAGTATAATGTCATGAATATGCATATAAATGTCATACCATGCATGGGTATATGTGTTCATAACATCATCAAGCCTCTGAGGGCATCCCATCATATCATCTCGGCCACTGTGGACAAATCATCAACGTATACCAGCTGATCAGGTGGTGATGCGTATATAACACCATAACCTTTCCCATATCCCATATACATATATATATATATATATATATATACATATATATATATATATATATATATATACGCGTATATAACGCCATCTGGTCATGGGTCAATGTGCATGTATAAATGCATGAAATGCATATGAAATACGTTAATAAAATCTCTCGGTATGTCATAAGACCATTATGCCTCTAATTAATATCGTGAAATAAAATTTATCAACTTACGTATTTTCTGAGACCCATGAACAGATGATAGAATAATATGACACATGGGGAATCAAGAACATAGGCATCTGTAATACTTCTATGCATAGAGTCATTTATTGAAGTTGTGCATTTGCTCGTTTCGTTCGTTCCGTATAGATCATGCCAAAAAAGAAAGAAGGGATAGTCTTAACATACCTGAGCTGATTTTTTTGACAATCCTTCCAACACACGTCAATTGCGACACAACTCGTGATGGCAAAATTGGAGTAGGGAAATATTTGTTGCCTACTTTGCGTGAATATCCGTTACCTTTCTCTTGAATTAGAAAGGTCAATTTGTATGAAATCCGAATGAACCTTTGATTGTTTTGACATTATGACTAAAGATTTTTAATCTTTAAGGCTTCTGTCTTGATGTCTTCAACGTTACCACTAAGTATTTTAACCTTGAAGACTTAAATCTTGAATCCTTTATGTGTAAGTACTTAAATCTTGAATTCCTTATTATTTTTCCACCTTTCCCTCAATTGTATGAGTCATATGTACATAGACATAGTGGCTTCCACGTGGGATGGGGTGGGAAATATTAATCATTATCCACTTATTAGGTAATTAGGTAATGTCCAGTTATCTGGTAATTAACCAATTACTCACAAAACTAAAAATTTTCTCAAATTACTTAAAATTCTACACATTTTTAATATACTTTATATATCATACTATCATGGTCCTATGGTACCTTTATGGTACTAGTCCATAAATATCGGGTATTATAGCTTAGACTGTATTTTATCCCAAATTGACAACCTTCAACGAAACTCATTTTCTTTAATTCGTGTACCCTTATATCCTTCATGGAACTTACTTATCTCTTGTTGTAAATAGAATAAATATGATAACCTCGAGATAATCTCATTTTCGAGATTTTATCAAGTTACTTACGGTATATTTCTACATATGAAAATATGGGGTGTAACAATTTCAGTGTTATCGATGTCCGTTTAGGATTCTGAATCTGGGAATAGCTCTATATGGTGATTCTAGTATTGGGAGCGCGATCGGAAGTGGATTCGGAGGTTCGTAGGTCATTTTGGTGTCATGTGGATAAAGTTAGAAATTTGAAGCTTTTTGAGAAGTTTGACTGGGAGTGGACTTTTGGATATCGGGTTATGATTTTGATTTCGGAAGTTGGAATAGGTTTGTAATGTCAAATGTGACTTGTGTGCAAAATTTGAGGTCAATTGGACGTGATTTGATAGGGTTCGGCATCGAATGTTGAAGGTGGAAGTCCTAAAGTTCATTAAGCTTGAATTTGAGTGCGATATCATGGTTTTGGCATTGTTTGATATGATTTGAGGCCTCGAGCAGGTCCGCATTATGTTTTGGAACAAGTTGTTGTGATTGGACGGGGTCCCGAGGACCCCGGGTGGATTCCGGGTGGTTAACGGGTCGAAAATGGAGTTTGAGGAAGGGTTGTTGATGCTGAGCATCTAGTGTCGTCGCACCTGTGTGAAGAGGGTCGCAGGTGCGAGCTCCACAGGAGCAGGAAAGGACTCGCAGATGCGGAATTTTGCTGGGAAGGCGTGGGCCGCAGATGTGGTTGAGATCCACAGAAGCGGGACCGCACCTGCGTGCGTGGCACCGCAGAAGCGGAGTGGGGGCCTGGCGAGAGACTGCCAGAAGCGGTAGTGTGGACCGCACTTGCGGAACCGCAGAAGCGGTCAAGTGACCGCAGGTGCGAAGAATCGCTGGGCAGAGTGTTTATTTTAAAGAGGGGATTTGGCCATTTTTTAACTTTGGTTATTTTGGAGCCTTTGAAGAGAGGCGATTTCATCATCTATTAAGAGGTAAGTAATTCCCGCAAGTATTAAGTTAAATACATGATTACATATGGATTTGAACATGGAAAATTAGTGAAAACTTGGGGTTTTGGTAGAAAACCTAGAAATTTATATTTTTGGATTTTGACCACGAATTTGGGCATGGAATTGGGAATAAAGTATATATTTGAGTTCGTAATGTTATGGGTAATCTTTATCTTCGAAAATTTCGGAACCCGGGCTCGTGGGCCCAAGGGTGATTTTATCAACTTTCCGATCGGGGTTAGATATTGTTATAAATTGGATTATAATGAGTAATTGAGTATATATTAATGGGTTTGCATAACTATTGACTAGTTTTGGAGCGTTGTGCATTGATTTGAGTCATCGGAAGGGCGTGGAATGCCGGTTATGGAACTTCGGAGCGAGGTAAGTCTCCTTTCTAACCTTATAAGAGGTAATTATCCCCATAGGTGAAATAATTAATTATGTGCTACTATTTGTGGGGGTCTACGTACGCACGAGGTGACGAGAGTCCGTACGTAGCTACTAGCTATGCCTATATCCGGGTAGTTTTAGGCTTACATCATGCCTTGTTGATATTGTCATTGATTTATGTTTATTGTTGACTTGAGAGGGACTGATATTGAGTTCACTTATTAAATGTTTTTAGAGGATTTGAAATTTAAGAATTTAAGATTTAAAAGGTTTCGTTTGAACTCCGTAATTTCGACAGGAATTGAGGAATATTATAATAGCTTAAGAAATCTATGTGACCGCGTTGCATATATGTTTCGCGAGCAGGGTATTTTCCTTCTACTACTCTTTAGGGATCGGGCCATTCGCCTCGACAGGATTTCTGTGCCACGCTCTCATGGGAGTGGGTCGTTCGCCTCGGCAGGTTAATAGATGCATCTATGGTTCGCGTCGTTCGACCCTTCGGCAGTGCACAGTTTACTTTTATGTTGAATCGGGCCATTCGCCTCGACACGATTTCTGTGCCACGCTCTCATGGGAGTGGGTCGTTCGCCTCGGCAGGTTAATAGATGCATCTATGGTTCGCGTCGTTCGACCCTTCGGCAGTGCACAGTTTACTTTTATGTTGAATCGGGCCGTACGCCTCGGCATTTCCTATATATATTATTCTCATGGAATCATGCGTAATATTTTTCTAGAAGCGAGTATATCTAAGGGTCTCCCCCTTATTTGAATTATGACAACCTCTTGATAAAATCCACTATATCTATGTATATGCTCCAGTTACGGAAGGAACTTGTTAGTTGAGAGCTGAGTAAATGGTAAAGAAGGGAATTATACCACATAATTTATACTTTTTGGTTTCATATATTTACTCTGTTTCATATTTATTCACTTCTTCATTATATCTGATATTATTGGACCACTAGTAAGTGTCGGAGTCGACCCCTCATCACTACTTCTTCGAGGTTAGACGGGATACTTACTGGGTATGCGTTGTTTTCATACTCATACTACACTTGTTGTACATTTTTTATGTACAGGTACATGTATGGATAGTGGCCTCGTGGGCGCAAAAACATGGTTGGTACGGGGACTTAGGTGAGCTGCATCTTATGAGACGATCTGCAGCCAGCAGAGTCTTCTTCAGACGTATTGTATTTTCTCTTCTGTCCAGTTTTCATTCCGGACAGTTATTGTATTACATTTTAAATTCCTAGAAATTTCTCATGCACTTGTGACACCAGGTTCTGGGATGACTATGGGATTTATTCATTATGTGAACTTGTCAAAGACATCTCATTACTCAGTGGAAGTTCATTATTTTCTATTTAATGTAATGAAAAGAAATGATTTCAAAAATATTAAAATGAGAATTAAATTAACTATTTTATGTTGGCTTGCCTGACAGTGATGTCCGGCGCCATCACGACCTTTAAATGGATTCTAGGTCGTGACAACATGGTATCAGAGCACTAGGTTCCCTTAGGTCTCACGAGTCATGAGCGATTCTAGTAGAGTCTTGTGGATCAGTACAGAGACGTCTGTACTTATCTTCGAGAGGCTACAGGGCTGTTAGGAGTACTTCCCTTCTTGATTCCTCATCGTGCAGTTTGACTTCCTTTGAGGCTTATGACTTCATTTCCTTTCCATTCAATCTTGTGGATGTGAAGCGCTGGTTTTAAATCGGGAAGTGAGTAATTGCAATGGTACTACAAGTGTGGTGCAGGAGGTTTCTCCCTATGTGGTTATTTGGGCTATTGTCGTCGCCTTGCGGAAGGATATTCTGTCGTCTCAGCTCAGTAGCTGTACTTCTGAGAGCTTTGAGGATGTGCATAGGTGTGATGACCCAAAGGGTCATCTTATGAAATAAGACTCCATTCCAGGCTCATTAGCCTTAAAAAGATTAATTTTAATTACCTCGATTTGCATGCACAGTCCAGCCGTGAAACCGGAAAGCTTTTATGTGAAAATATGAGAAAAAGTAATTTTTGGAATTTAAAATATGGTTTTAGTTGACTTTGTTCAACATTTTGAGTAAACGGAACCGGATTTGTGCTTCGACGATCCCGAGAAGTCCGCAGTAAAATATGGGACTTGGGCATATGCCCGGAATTGAATTCTGAGGTCCCTAGCCTCAGAAATCAATTTTTAAAGAAAATTGTTCTGTTGGATTAATAATGAAATAAAGTAATGAATTAATGTTTGAAACCGTTGGTATCTGGATTGTATTTTGGTTCCGGATATCGATACAGGTTTGTTATGATTTTTAAGTTTTATCTGTGAAATTTGGTGAGAATCAGAATTTATTTGACGTGATTCGGATGTCCGGTTGAGAAATAGTGAAAGTTAAGTGTTCTTGAAAAAAATTATGAGTTTTGAGGTTAAATTCATAGTTTTAGATGCTATTTGTCCGCATGATGTTTTTAGACTTGCGTGCATGTTTGGTTTAGAGCCCCGAGGGCTCGAGTGAGTTTTGGATAGGCTACCGGATGTTTTGAACATGTTAAAGTCTGTTGTTTTTGTTGTTCTGGTGCACAGTCAATTTGTTCTTCGCGTTCGCGTTACACCACTCGCGAACGCGTAGAGTACAATTGCACTGTGGTCATTTTTGGTCTATGCGAACGCGTGGCCTTGGACACGAATGCGAAGCACTGGGAGAAACCCTTCGCGAACGCGACCAGGCCATCGCGAACGCGCAGAGTTAAGTGGGCTTGGGGAGGGGGGCATATTTTCCTCTACGTGAACGCGACCAGGTCACCGCGAACATGAAGGCCATTTGGGCCTGACTCTACGCGAACGCGACAGGCCCGTCGCGAACGCGATGAAGGACTATCCAGTTATATAAAATCAGATTTTAAAACGGGCAGAACCTCTTTCTTCATATTTTTCGAACTACAAACACCTAGAGGCGATTTTCCTCACACAAATTCATCCCCAAAGTGTTGGTAAACAATTCTAAACTCTTCTGTTTCAATTACCCAATGTTTTTCATCATTTTTCAATCAACAATCAAGAATTTTTATGGTAGAAATTGGGGGTTTGGGTAGAATTAGAGAATTGTGTAAAAATGGAATTTTGATCTCGAATTGGGGTCGGATTTCGAAACTAATTGCATATTCGGTCTCGGGGGTGAATGGGTAAACGGAATTTTATCCAAACTCCGAGTTTAGACCAAGCAGGCCCGGGTTGGGTTTTAACTTTTTTTTTAGAAAACTTAGGAAAACAATGATTTTTCAGTAAAGTTAATTCCTTTAGCCTAAATTAATGATATTAAACTAATTATGATTAGATTCGAGCGGTTTAGAGGCAAATTCGAAAGGAAAAGCGGTAATTGAGCAGTGGGTGGCCTGCGAATTTGAGGTATATGCTTGGTTTAACCTTGACTTGAGGGAATAGGAATCCGCACTTAAATGCTATGTGAATTTGCATGTGTGTGGTGTATAGGTGAGGTGACGAGTATCTATGCACCATTAAATTATTGTTGAACATGGTCCCTTCTCGTTTCTAATTATTTGCTTTCGGGCTTAATTGTTTCAGGACCATTGATGTTTATATGTCTATTTGTATTTGTTAACTTATTGTTAAGTATTGTTTCGAGTATTTTGGAAGTGTTGGTTATTCTCTTGGTTTTGTTATGTTACATAAGGATTGAGATGGATGTCAGTGTTACGATATGTTTATAATTTTCGGTTGGTTTTGTTGTGAAATGATAATTGATGAAGTTTATGAGTTTTATAGCTTCTGCTTACAATTGTTGATACAAAAATGCTATGAAAGGTTTGGCCTAAATTGTGAAAGTTTTCGTAAATAAAATGATATGATATGTCTGGTGGGAGCGGGTTGCACGCCGCAACAAGGAGGGATAAGGGTGGACAGATGGGATCGGGTTACACGCTGCAACAGGAGAAATAAGGGTGATATATATATATATATATATATATATATATATAGGGAGGAGCAATAAGGGTGGACATGTAGGAGCGGGTTGCACGCCGCAATAAGGAACGATAAGGGAGAATATATGTTTTACTGACTTTCAAAAAGAAGGATTTTGAAAACTCTGATTTTATTAAAAAGGTTTTCATACTCTGATTTTTACTGTGATTTAAATTGAAACTTGGAAATTTTTGAGAAGTTGATTATAGCTGAGATCTGAAAAGAATTATCCGAGTTGGATTTATCTACTATTGCAAGTTACTGGTTATTTCGTATTATTATTATTTCCTTCTTGCTTTATTATGTATTGTTCACAGCTTATATGTTAATGCCCCGCCGTAGCCTCGTCACTACTTCGTCGAGGTTAGGCTCGGCACTTACTCAATACATGGGGTCGGTTGTACTGTACTACACTCTGCACTCTTTTGTGCAGATCCAGGTACCGGCCAGTGTTAGGAGATTTTAGTAGCTGCGCATTTTCATTGGAGACAAGAGGTAGATCTGCTGACGTTCGCAGACTCCTGGAGTCTTCTCTACACTATTTAGTTGTTTTATTTCATTCGAAATAGACATATATACTTCTTTCAGCCCATTATTTGTAGTATTCTTAGTAGTTCGTGAATTCTAACACCAAACCCTAGGTAGACTTATGGTTATTTATATTTAGTTTGAGGTTCGGCTTGTTTATTCGGTTATTATTATTATTGATGGAGTTACTTATTGGGAAATATTAGATTCAGTTTATCCTTAAAATTGTTCTGTTATGTATAGGTAAATTTTAAGAGAAAATGGTTATTTAAATTTCTAACATTGGCTTGCTTAGGAAGTATTGTGTTAGGCGCCATCACGATCCCGTGGGTTAGGAATTTGGGTCGTGAAAAGTTAGTATCAGAGCACTAGGTTGCATAGGTCTCACAATTCACGAACAAGCTTGATAGAGTCTGAAGGATCGGTACGGAGATGTTTGTACTTATCTCTCAGAGGCTATGAAGTTAGGAACAAACTCAGTTTTTATTTCTACTCTGTCGTGCGATTCTTGGTGTCTCAAATACTGATTGAACTCTTCTACTCTCTCGCATTGGCGAGAACACGTGCTTCTTTTTCCACTGACCAACAATCCGGTCTTCAAGCAGCAGCAACTCCTATTAGGGGCAGAGGCCGAGGCCACGTCATAGGCCGAGGCAGGGGCAGGACTCAGCCAGTTGCTCATACTGCAGCCCCAGCTGCGGAGCCCCAGATTCAGATTGATGGAGGGATCCAGCTCAGACCGTTCCAACTGGACCAACTCAAGTCCCAGAGGGGTTTATTTCTACCCCGGTACTTCAGGATGCTTTGCTCCGATTAGTGGGCTGGTGCACTCCCTATTGCAGCAGTCATATCTCAGGCTGGAGGAGGGGTCCAGACTCCTATTAACCACACTCCTGATCAGACTACTCCTTAGATCCAGACCCCAGCAGCCAACCCAGTTGGGGTAGTTCAGACAGTTGTTACAGCCCCGATTGCTGAGGGGGCAGCTATGACTTCCGATGCTTTGTGGAGATTGGACAGTTTCATCAAACTTTTCCCTGTTCACTTCAGTGGCGCTACTTCAGAAGATCCTCAGGAATATCTGGACAACTGTCATGAGGTTCTTCGTAATATGGGTATTTTGGAGACCAATGGGGTCGACTTCGCCGCACTTCAGATGACTGGTTCTGCCAAAAATGGTGGAGGGATTATTTGTTGACTAAACCAGCTGGGTCACCTGCTCTGACTTGGGATCATTTTTCTCACCTCTTTTTGGAGAAATTTTTGCCTATCACTACCAGAGAAGAGAAGCATCGTCACTTTGAGCGTCTTCAGCAGGGAGGCATGACAATTACACAGTATGAGAATCCCTTTGTGGATTTGGCTTGGCATGCTATTCTTTTATTTCCCACAGAGAGGGAGAGGGTTAGGAGATTTATTGAGGGTCTTGCCCAGCCCATCAGGTTGCAGATGGCTAAGGAGACAGGGACTGAGATTTCCTTTCAGGATGCGGCCAACGTAGCCAGGAGAGTTGAGACGGTTCTCGGGATGGGAGGTCAGGGGTTAGACAAGAGACCTCGCCATTCTGGTAGATTCAGCGGTGCCTTGTCTGGAGGCGGAGATACTCAGGGTAGAGTCCATTCTTCCAAGCCATTTAATTCAGCACTTCAGACGTCCCATGGTGCCTCAGGTGGTCGTGGCTCTTACTTGCCTTATTCTGATCAGTCAGCCCCTATTAGAGCACCTCATCTTCAGAGTTATTATCATGGTTAGCCGGTTCGTCAGGGTCAGACTTAGTATCAGGATAGTTGTTATGAGCGTGGTGAGTATGGGTACATTCGGAGGTCTTGTCCGAATTTGTGGGTAATCAGCATCAGTACCAAAATTCTCGTGCTAGTTTCGGCACCACCTGCCCAGCCAGCCAGGGTAGGGGTCAGGTAGTCAGAGGTAGAGGTCAGAATGTTAGAGGTGGAGGTCAGCAGGCTAGAGGTGGCAGCCATCCCATTATAGGTGGAGGACCACCTGTCAAGGGTACTCAAGGTGATGCAGTTTAGGGTGGTGGGGCCCAACCCCGATTATATGCATTTCCATCCATACCCGAGGCGGAGTCCTCCGATGCAGTTATCACATGTACTATTTCAGTTTGTAATAAAGATGCTTCAGTTTTGTTTGATCCGGGGTCTGCTTATTCTTATGTGTCATCCTATTTTGCCTCGTATTTGGTTGTTCCCCGCGATTCTTTGAGTATCCCTGTTTATGTGTCTACACCGGTTGGGGATGCTATTGTTGTAGATAGTGTATATCGTTCGTGCGTAGTCATTATTGAGGGTCTTGAAACTAGCGTAGACCTGTTGCTTCTTGACATGGTCAATTTTGATGTCATATTGGGCATGGATTGGTTGTCACCTTATTATGCCATCTTGTACTGTCACGCCAAGATAGTTACTTTAGCTTTGCCGGGATTGCCTTGGTTAGAATGGAAAGGGACTCCTGGTCATTCTCCCAGTAGAGTGATTTCTTATGCCAAGGCTCATCGCATGGTCGAAAAGGGATGTTTGGCTTCTTTGGCTCATATCCTTGATTTTGACGCCGAGGTTTCGTCAATAGAGTCAGTGCCTATTGATCAGGAATTTCCTGAAGTGTTTCCTGCAGACCTGTCGGGGATGCCACCCGACAGGGATATCGATTTTTGTATTGATCAACCCATTTCTATTCCTCCATACCAAATGGCCCCACCAAAATTAAAAGAATTGAAAGAACAGTTGCAAGACCTGCTTGATAAAGGTTTCGTCAGGCCTAGTGTCTCTCCCTGCGGTGCATCGATTTTATTTGTAAAGAAGAAGGATGGATCGATGAGAATGTGTATATATTACCGGCACTTGAATAAAGTTACTATCAAAAATAAATATCCATTGCCGAGAATTGATGATTTATTCGATCAGCTACAGGGTGCCAGTGTTTTTTCAAAAATTAATTTGAGATCGGGTTACCATCAATTGAAGATTAGAGCGTCCGATGTTCCCAAAATAGCCTTTCGGACAAGGTGTGGGCACTATGAATTTTGGTGATGTCTTTTGGCTTGACTAGTGCACCAACAGCCTTTATGGATTTGATGAATCGAGTTTTCAAGCCTTATCTCAATTCCTTCATAATTGTGTTCATTGACGATATTCTTATATACTCCCGCAGTTGGGAGGAGCATGAGCAGCACCTCCGTATAGCACTCCAGACTTTAAGGGATAATCAATTGTATGCAAAATTTTCAAAGTGTGAATTCTGGTTAGATTCAGTAGCTTTCTTGGGTCACGTCGCATCAGCAGAGGGCATTCAGGTAGAACTAGCCTAGACCCACTTCAGCCATGGAAATCAGGAGCTTCTTGGATTTGGCGGGATACTGCCGTCATTTTGTGGAGGGTTTCACGTCGATATCATCCCCGATGACGAGATTGACTCAGAAGGGTGCCCCATTTAAATGGTCGGATGATTGTGAGGCGAGCTTCTAGAGGCTCAAGACAGCCTTGACTTCAGCACCGGTATTGGTGTTACCCTCAGGTTCAGGATCTTTCATGGTATATTGTGATGCTTCCCGTGTTGGGTTGGGAGCGTTATTGATGCAAGAGGGCAGGGTGATATCATATGCGTCTCGGCAGTTAAAGATTCACGAGAATAATTATCCTGTCCATGATTTGGAGTTGGCAGCCATTGTTCATGCATTGAAAATATGGAGGCACTATCTTTATGGCGTGCCATATGAGGTTTACACAGATCATCGTATCCTCCAGTACTTGTTCAAACAAAAGGATCTTAATTTGAGACAGAGGATATGGTTAGAGTTATTGAAAGATTATGATGTCACTATATTGTATCATTCAGAAAAGGCCAATGTGGTGGCCGATGCATTGAGTAGGAAGAGTATGGGCAGCCTTGCATGTATTCCAGTTGGTGAGAGACCGTTAGCTTCAGATATTCAGACTTTTGCTAATCAGTTCGTGAGGTTGGATATTTCGCCCAGCCATGTTCTAGCTTGTACAGTTGCTCGGTCTTCCTTATTCGAGCGTATTAGAGATCGGTAGGATGATGACCCGCACTTGATGGTCCTTAGGGACACCGTTCGGCACGGTGGTGCCGAGAAGGTTACAGTTGGAGATGATGGTGTTTTGAGGATGTAGGGTCGTATATTTTTGCCTAATGTTGATGGCCTTCGTGAGTTGATTCTTGAAGAAACTCACAGTTCAAAGTATTCTATTCACCGGGGTGCTGCCAAATGTACCAAGACCTGCGGCAGCACTACTGGTGGCGAAGTATGAAAAAGGATATTGTTGCTTGTGTGGATCGTTGTTTGAATTGCCAACAGGTGAAATATGAGCATCAGAGACCCGGTGGTTTACTTCAGCAGATAGAGATTTCTGAGTGGAAGTGGGAGTGTATCATTATGGACTTCGTTGTTGGACTCCCACGGACTCAGAGGAAGTTCGACGTCATTTGGGTTATTGTGGATAGGTTGACTAAATCAGCACATTTCATTCCAGTGGCAAGTACTTACACTTCGGAGCGGTTGGCAGAGATATATGTTCGAGAGATTGTTTGCCTTCACGGTATGCCTGTGTCTATCATTTCTTATCGAGTTACGCAGTTTACCTCGCACTTTTGGAGGGTAGTTCAACTAGAGTTGGGTACCCGAGTTGAGATGAGCACAACATTTCATCCTCAGACGGACGGGCAGTCCGAGCGTACTATTCAGAATCTAGAGGATATGATCCGCGCTTGTGTTATTTACTTTGGAGGTTCTTGGGATTAATTCTTATCGTTAGCGGAGTTTCCTACAATAATATTTATCAGTCGAGCATTCAGATGGATCCCTATGAGACATTATATGGTAGACGGTTTAGATCGCCAGTTGGGTGGTTTGAGTCGGGAGAGGCTCGATTATTGGGTACAGACTTAGTTCAAGAGGCCTTATATGAGGTCAAGATTATACAGGATCGACTTCGTGCAGCTCAGTATAGGCAAAAGAGCTACGCCTATCGTAAGGTTTGGTACGTGGCATTCATGGTTGGAGAGAGAGTATTACGTCGAGTATCGTCGATTAAGGGTGTCATGAGATTTGGGAAGAAGGGCAAGTTGAGCCCTAGGTATATCGGACCATTTGAGATTCTTGATAGAGTGGGGGAGGTAGCTTATAGACTTGCGTTGCCTCCAGGGTTATCCTCAGTTCATCCGGTATTTCATGTATTTATGCTCCAGAAATATCATGGTGACCCGTCCCACGTGTTAGATTTCAGCTCTATCCAATTGGACAAAGATATGACTTATGAGGAGGAGCCGGTAGCCCTTCTAGACCGGTAGGTTTGCCAGTTGAGATCAAAGAGTTACCCTTCAATTCGAGTGGAGTGGAGGGATCAGCCTGTTGAGGCAGCTACTTGGAGTCCGAGTCGGACATGCAGAGTAGATATTCCCACTTGTTTGCCAATTCAGGTAATTTTCTATGTCCGTTCGAGGACGAACGTTTGTTTTAGAGGTGGAGATTGTGATGACCCAAAGGGTCATCTTATGAATTAAGACTCCATTCCAAGATCATTAGCCTTAAAAGATTAACTTTAATTACCTCGATTTGCATGCGATGTCCGGGCTTGAAACCGGAAAGCTATTATGTGAAAATATGAGAAAGAGTAATTTTTGGAATTTAAAATATGGTTTTAGTTGAGTTTGTTCAAAATTTTGAGTAAATGGACCCAGGTCTGTGTTCCGACGATCTTGGGAGGTCCGTAGTAAAAAATGGGACTTGGGCGTATGCCCGGAACTGAATTCTGAGGTCCCTAGCCTTAGAAATCAAGTTTTAAAGAAAATTGTCTTGCTGGATTTTTAATGAAGTAAAGTAAAAAATTAATGTTTGAAACCATTGGTATCGGGCCCGTATTTTTGTTCCGGAGCTCGATACAGGTTTTTATGATGTTTAAGCC
The DNA here is from genome assembly GCA_005239505.1 of Nicotiana paniculata. NCBI lineage: Eukaryota > Viridiplantae > Streptophyta > Magnoliopsida > Solanales > Solanaceae > Nicotiana > Nicotiana paniculata. The sequence continues at coordinate 10,298 of MDKI01201986.1, read as the reverse complement.
TTATCTATGAAATTTGGTGAGAATCGAAATTTATTTGACGTGATTCGGACATCCGGTTGAGAAATAGTGAAAGTTAAGTGTTCTTGAAAAAAATGATGAGTTTCGAGGTTAAATTCATTATTTTAGATGTTATTTTCATGATTTTATCGCATGAGCAAGTCGGTATGATGTTTTTAGACTTGCGTGCATGTTTGGTTTAGAGCCCCGAGGGCTCGGGTGAGTTTTGGATAGGCTACCGGATGTTTTGAACATGTTAAAGTCTGTTGTTTTTGTTGTTCTGGTGCACAGTCAATTTGTTCTTCGCGTTCGCGTTACACCACTCGCGAACGCGTAGAGTACAATTGCACTGTGGTAATTTTTGGTCTATGCGAACGCGTGGCCTTGGACACGAATGCGAAGCACTGGGAGAAACCCTTCGCGAACGCGACCAGGCCATCGCGAATGTGCAAAGTTAAGTGGGCTTGAGGAGGGGGGCCTATTTTCCTCTACGCGAATGCGACCAGGTCACCGCGAACACGAAGGCCATTTGGGCCTGACTCTACGCGAACGCGATAGGCACGTCGCGAACGCGATGAAGGCCTATCCAGTTATATAAAATCAAATTTTAAAACGAGCAGAACTTCTTTCTTCATATTTTTCGAACTACAAAGACCTAGAGGCGATTTTCTTCACACAAATTCATCCCCAAAGTGTTGGTAAACAATTTTAAACTCTTCTCTTTCAATTACCCAGTGTTTTTCATCGCTTTTCAATCAAAAATAAAAAATTGTCATGGTAGATTGGGGATTTGGGTAGAATTAGGGAATTTTGACCTCGAATTGAGGTCGAATTTCAAAACTAATTTCATATTCGGACTCGGGGGTGAATGGGTAAACGGAATTTGGTCTGAACCCCGAGTTTGGACCAAGCGGGCCCGGGTCGGGTTTTAACTTTTTTTTTAGAAAACTTAGAAAAACAATGATTTTTCAGTAAAGTTAGTTCCTTTAGCATAAATTAATGATGTTAAACTAATTATCATTAGATTTGAGCAGTTTAGAGGCAAATTCGAAAGGAAAAACGGTAATTGAGCAGTGGGTGGCCTGCGAATTTGAGGTAAGTTCCTGGTTTAACCTTGACTTGAGGGAATATGAATCCCCACTTAAATGCTATGTGAATTTACATATGTGTGGTGTATAGGTAAGGTGACGAGTATCTATGAACCACTAAATTATTGATGAACATGGTCTCTTCCCGTTTTCAATTATTTGCTTCCGAGCTTAATTATTTCAGGATCATTGATGGTTTATATGTCTATTTGGATTCGTTAACTTATTGTTAAGTATTGTTTCGATTATTTTGGAAGTGTTGGTTGTTCTCTTGTTTTTGTTATGTTACATAAGGATTGAGCTGGATACTAGTGTTACGATATGTATATAATTTCCGGTTGGTTTCGTTGTGAAATGATAATTGACGAAGTTTATGAGTTTTACAGCTTCTGTTTACAATTGTTGGTACAAAATATTGTGAAAGGCTTGGACTGAATTGTGAAAGTTTTCATAAATAAACTAATATGATATGTTTGGTGGGAGCAGGTTGCACGTCGTAACAAGGAACGATAAGGGTGGACATATGGGATCGGGTTTCACGCTGCAACTGGAGAAATAAGGGTGATATATAAAGGGAGGAGCAATAAGGGTGGACATGTGGAGCGGGTTGCACGCTGCAACAAGGAGCGATAAGGGAGAATATTTATGTTTTACTGACTTTCAAAAATAAGGATTTGGAAAACTCCCGTTTTATTAAAAAGGTTTTCATAGTCTGATTTTTACTGTGATTTAAATTGAAACTTGGAAATTTTGAGAAGTTGATTATAGCTGAGATCTGAAAAGAATTATCCGAGTTGGATTTATCTATTGTTTCAAGTTACTGGTTATTTCGTATTATTATTATTATTTCCTTCTTGCTTTATTATGTATTGTGCACAGGTTATATGTTAATGCCCCGCCGTAGCCTCGTCACTACTTCATCGAGGTTAGGCTCGGCACTTACTCAATACATGGGGTCGGTTGTACTGTACTACACTCTGCACTCTTTTGTGCAGATCCAGGTACCGTCCAGTGTTAGGAGATTTTAGTAGCTGCACATTTTCATTAGAGACAAGAAGTAGATTTGCTGGCGTTCACAGACTCCTGGAGTATTCTCTACACTATTTAGTTGTTGTTTTATTTCATTCGAAACAAACAAATATACTTCTTTCAGCCCATTATTTGTAGTATTCTTAGTAGTTCGTGAATTGTGACACCAGACCCTGGGTAGGCTTATGGTTATTTATATTTAGTTCGAGGTTCGGCTTATTTATTCGGTTATTATTATTATTCATGGAGTTACTTATTGGGAAATATTAGATTCAGTTTATCCTTAAAATTGTTCCGTTATGTATAGGTAAATTTTAAGAGAAAATGGTTAGTTAAATTTCTAACATTGGCTTGCCTAGCAAGTATTGTGTTAGGATCCATCACGATCCCATGGGTTGGAAATTTAGGTCATGACAACAGGTTGCTATGATGCTTATGAACGGTTATCCCACATTATTGATGTGATGGTAGGATGCTCGCCTAGGTTCCGGGACCTGAAGGGAGGTTTTCTCAGAGCGCGATCCAGAGATTCGATATTTTACTTTCGGTGGAGAAAGGCAATCAGACTATAAATGTTCAGGTTCGGGTTGACAAGGTAACGAGACTTGGTGTTTTCAAGTGTGGTGGAACTTTTATCTACGATGTGGTGTCGTCATCCTCGATTGTATGTGTTAAGTTCTCCATGTGTTATGACCTTCTTCAATCTGCCTTTAGGGCAGGATATTGTGGGATAGTGTTGGAAAAGCGCCTGTCAGAGATCGCAGTGTGTGGTGGTTCAGGATCGGATCGGTGTTTCCAATGTTGACGGCTCGAGAAGGATGATCTTCGTAAAGGTTTAAAGTTCCAGCGATCTATTGGTTCGGGTGATACAGAGATAGATATTGATCTAAGGCAACAACTGAGCAACAAAGGATGAGGAAGGACATGCGGGAAGTGTCAAACTGTGGTTAAACTTATGGAAGGACAAGCGTGAGAAGCAAGAATTGAATGTTTGCTTAGAGGAACGGGTTTGACCAAAGTGGGAGAGTGGCAGAGTATAAAATGGGTTCAGTGGCAGTATAACTACACACCTTAAGGGAAGTTTGGAAGGATATGGGAATTTTAGTAGACGGTGATTGGGTCTACGGGCTTAATTCGAATTATTGGCTATTATATGACGAGAGATGGGATGCAACAGGAAGAATTTGCTCGATATGAATAAGGATACATCGTAACTTTGAATTGGAAGCTATTGTCGAACATCTAGCTTATGTCTATAAGGAGTGAACGGACTAGTTCAGCTGGTGAATGAGGAGGGTCTCAGGATGTGTTATTTATGTCGGCATGTAATTTCCACTGGTGGGTTATCTTTGGTGAGCAGGTCAGCGATCGCGTGGTTGGTGAAGTTTCTGCGAAGAATTCTACTGACTATCCAGCAAGGGGTCGAATATGTGAATGTTGATAGAGATGCAGAGTGCTTATGAAGTGCTAACGAAAGGATTTTGAGATATTTGGCGAGTTGGTGGTGCAAGATCAGTTCAGCACGAAGAAAGAATCTTGGTGGGTTTTCGAGTTGTGTAATAGTAGCTTCAAGCTAAGTGTGAGAGTCCCACCGCCTTCGGTTAGATTTCATGGTCGTCTATTGGTGAGATTTCTGGTTATTAGCATATTGAGGGTTTATTACAGCTAAGGAAAAAGAACATAAGTGGTAATTTGAGCAAAGGAAATAATAAAGGTGTGTTATAGTTGACCTTATTGGCCCATGTTCGGGCTTTGGGAAGATTCAGGATTTATGCTTCGTACAGAGGTGATTTAGGGAAGTGATTCATTCGGGTGCTTTTATAAGACGGGTGTTCGTGTGCCAGCGGAGCCTTGGAGTTGAACCAAGTCAGAGTGAGAAACTCTCAACAATGGTCCTAGAAAATTCAAATATTAAAAGTGCGATGCCTAAGGATTTCAAGCTCGCGGTATGGTTAAGAATCGAGCTTTTGCAGCGGATTGTGATAAGAGTCTCGGAATGTTCTATGATATTTTTGACTTGCAGTGTAACATTCGGAGGAATGAGAGAAAATGACTTCGGATTCGTAGGAGAATTATCAGAATGGGTGTATCAGTCGAAGGTGCGAATGTGTGTGCATGGAGGGCATGAAACGGTTCATGAGTTCGGAGACAGCATGGTCTCGTGATACAAGTCCACTCAGGAAGAGTGCGTATGGAGTTGTTATATGTTGACTGGAGTTATTGTTATTTCTGAGTCAAGTTAAGTATAAATTAGAAGAAGTTACACTGGTTAGCCATGGTTGAATCAGTATAACGATGGCAGTGATTAGTTCCTCCAACGTCGTTAGATTATGCATATGAATGGTGATGGTACGTGTGAGGCTTGACGTCCGCCATGATTTGTTTTAATTGGGAGTAACCAAGTATTATGGCTTGTGATGTGTAGGCGGGTCCCGGAAGGGTTATGGTAGTTTAGACCATTACTGGGGGATTTGCATGTTCTACGGTTATGAGAATTCACTCGTGTGTCGTGATGGTTCTCTCGGAATGAGATGAGTAAGAAAGTTTCCATATGATGAAGTGTTTACCCTAATAGTGGTTCAGGAGTTATGATGAAATTCTTGTGCTATCGCGTATTAGCATGTTGAGCGCAGTGAGCGGTATAAAATTTAAAGTGAGGATCAAGGTCGAGGTTCGGTGTTGGCAAGGATGTCGCGAGATCGGATGAGCAGGAAAGAGACTTGAGTGCTTAGAGTAAGCTAGTATTGTCTTCAGCATCACCTGAGATCGCTGTTTGGGTAAGAGGCTTTGCGTTCTGGTTGCAGATTCTTGATTAGCTTTGCAGCATTTGTATGGCCGGTGGTACGGAGGTACAAACTTGTTACCTGGTGTGTGAGGTCGTGAGAGTGTATTCCACGGAAAGATTGTATAAGGGTGACGTGTAGTCACTTGATTGACTGAAGATTTAAACGAAGTATGAAGAATGTGGTAAGATCGCTTCGAGAATTTATGACTGGAGGGTGCTCGGTTCATTTGGTTGTGGATTGTGGGGGTTTGTCTCAACTATGATGGTTGTTCTTGTGTGTTATGAGAAAAATTGGCTATTATGGACCCAGGAAAGGCTATTAGCATAGTCCGGTGCGATCAGAATCGTCTTGAGGTCTTCGAATGGATTTAAATATGGATGTGAACTCCATATCATGTCAGATATGTTCATTTCATCATGGCGCTCCTCATGGAGAAGTATTCTGACGTTGGATGTCGCTTCATCATTGGCTATTTCATGTAATGTCATGTTGTGTCGTTGAGTTGTGAAACGGCTTGATAAATCTCATATGTGTTGAGGTTCCGCGTCGCGATTGGGTTATATGAGCAGTATGGCTCTTGAGATTTATATCATATATCGCACCTCAGTTGTGCTTGATTTTTGTAGCATATGGCGCTATCTGTCTCCCTAGTGATGGTATCATGCACTTAGTACGCTTGTGACTAATATTTGGTATTTCGTTGTAATGAGTAGTTTAGCTCGGTGTGTATATCCTTGTGTAAATTTTATGTGGGGATCGGGTGGCACGCCGCCACGGGTATGTTATTTAGATCGGGTTGTACGCCGCAACAGTGTGATGATGAGTATGGTTTTTATATTCTATTTTTGTGTGGTTTGTTTCCCCTTTTCTGAGGAAGATTCATATTAGTTATGTGGGTTGAGTAGTTCCTTCCAGAGTTCATTTTCCTTATGTATCACGTTCAAGTTGTGGCTTTTTGGCACATTGTGGCATCATGTGAGACTATTGGTCATGTCTGGGGTGGCTTATTTCCTGAGCAGTTCGTATTGGGTGAGACGAGATTATTGGATCTAGGATTAGTGCAATCAAATTATATGAAGTATATTAAGGAGCAAAGATCAGTATTTGGTCAAGAATGAGGTGATGGTTCTTATCAGGAGTACAGGCTCAATGATTTGTTGACTCGGTAGTTGGTTATGAATTTCTACACAGCTCTTCCGTCGTGACGGTATTGCAAAGGGTTAGAACAGGATTTGCATATGTCGTGAAGTGCATTGGGAGCATCAAACTCGTGGAATTTCGGCTATTGCTATTAGAGGATGTTATTATGGTCATGTGTGTTATGCAGTGCATAGGGTAAATTCAGTAAAGGTATGCAATCATGTATCGGTGCATTGTGTAGTGATTGATACGGTATTCGTATTTTGGGAGCAGGCGCAGAGAATTCCGGATGTTGGAATTGGGCTCTAAGATAACTTGGCTAAATAAAAGAGAAGAATATTCAGATTTGATCGAGTTAAGGTGCTCAACTGAGTTGTGGTAGCACGGGAGGGTGCTCGTGGTGTTAAACAGTGATTTCGGACAACTCCAGCGCAGTTCTTAGCACGTTCGAGGACGCACGTATGTTTAAGTAGGAGCGAATGTAACGACCCGACCGGTCATTTTGTGCTCTAGCGTGTCGTTCAGTAGTTTGAGGCCATGAGTAGCTTTACTTCAAGTATTATGACTTGTTTGCAGGGTTAGAATTGAATTCCGGGAGTTTCGGAGTTGAATTGTAAAGAGAATTCTCGTTTCGGAAGCTTTAAGTTGGAAGAATTGACTAAGGTTGGATATTTGAGTAAAAGACCTTAGAATCGGGATTTGAAGGTTCCTGCAGGTTCGTATGATGATTTTGGACTGGGACGTATGTTCGAATCGGGTTTTGGATGACCCAAGGGCGTTTCGGCGTCTATTGTGGAGTTGGCATTTTGGAAGGAAATTCATAAATTTGGGTTGAAGTACATTTCAGTTTTATCGGTGTCCATTTAGGATTCTGAGTCTAGGAATGGATCCGTAGGTGATTCTGGTATTGGGAGCGCGATCGGAAGTGGATTCGGAGGTCCGTAGGTCATTTTGGAGTCATGTGGCTAAAGCTAGAAATTTGAAGGTTTTTGAGATGTTTGACTCAGAGTGGACTTTTGTATATCGGGGTTGGATTCTGATTCCGGAAGTTGGAGTAGGTCCGTAATGTCAAATGTGACTTGTGTGCAAAATTTGAGGTCAATTGGACGTGATTTGATAGGTTTCGGCATCGAATGTTGAAGTTGGAAGTCCTAAAGTTCATTAAGCTTGAATTTGAGTGCGATTCATGATTTTGGCGTTGTTTGATGTGATTTGAGGCCTCGAGCAGGTCCGCATTATGTTTTGGAACTAGTTGGTGTGATTATACTGGGTCCCGGGGCCCCGGATGGATTCCGGGTGGTTAACGGGGCGAAAATAGAGTTTGAGGAAGGGATGCGGTAGCTCAGAACCCCCATGGTCTCTTCAGATGCCCATTAAGAAGTTGAAGGACCTCAGTCAACAATTTGAGGACTTCAAGTGCTCTCATGTCTATAAGGAATCCAATTTCCCAGCATACTCCCTTTCAAAACTTAGTCATGAAATTACTCACATGTCCCATTTCAACACAGTGCAAGAACTACCTTCACACATCAGAGGGCAGATTAGACGGACCAAGTAGACACCCTTGCATTCAGGCATAAAACCATAAACAGCTTCCAGTAGCCCACTCACAATGCTCCCACTCCTAGCTCCTCTAATGGTAATGGATAAACAACAGAAGTTTAGGATAGTTTTCCCAACAGTCCAAGCTAAGCTCACACCCAAAGGAAAGCCCTTCTTGTACCCATTTGAACATCCAGCATAACTCCAACACACAACCACCCAAGTTCACAAAACTCATCACCAACAAACCTCTCTTACAGAATAACTCAACAACCAATCAAAGCCACACAAGTTAACATACCAAAGGTCATCAAACACATTCCTAATACACCGAACCTTCCCCCAAATTTCTTCACCATCCAAATAACCAACCTTTACCCCTCACAAGCTACACTTTCACCTCATATCCTCAACACATGAACTATAACCTACACCTCCCCCCACATAGCAACAAAAATACCAACTCCCTCACAAATCCAAAACAACCTTGTAACCATAAAGGCAAGACCAATTGGTTTTTCTCTAACTCTGGTTTCTTTTTTACAGGTACATACAGTGATCACCAGTTAGGCCAATCAATATGCCTTCAATGGGTGGTATTTGCACCTATGGAGCATACCATACTGCTGGTGTATCAATGTCCCCAGCTAACCCACAACTTTGAACCTGCTAATCTTCACTCCCCAGAATACAGTAAAAGCAGAACCACCAATATCCCGGCTAACTATACCATAAACATCACATTCATCAAAACCATGAGCCATATTCCATCTCACATAACAACCAAACCTATCACCCAGAACCCACAAGAACCTGGGGAACAGCTCTGCTTCCCAAAATCAAAACAGGGGAGGGTAGCACCAATCATATTCTGCAGCACTTTTTATAGTGTCACAAAACAAATAAAAGGATACCAGATATTTCCAGTTCACCAGTTCATTTACACCCCTTATATCCATACTCTCATTTGCTCTCAATACACACAAGAACCTGAACTTGTTGGTCCCAAATGCACACGCAAGTATACGTGGTCGTAGGAAGTGATATAATGCTAAATCGAATGTCGAACCCACAGAGACTTGTGTAAACTACTCACTAATTCACTATAATTGTTATTTAATCAAGCCAAAATAAAATTCAGGAATGTAACTAATTTATACTACGATTCTATGAAATAACTAATTATCAAGTGACAAGAATATTGTTGTGTATTCAGTAGAGACAAATATTCCATGGTTGTGATCAATTCACCACTCGTATTGCATTCTAATTAACTCTCCCCTTCATATAATTCACTTGTGGTTGCTAATTAATCGATAAACGCTCTCATAGCCTTCTCCCGAAGCACTACTCGCCTATTCTCAATATATTAACGCCTATATTCCTATGAAATTAATCTATTAGAACGCACTAAGATTATGATGTTTAATTAAGCACGGTGACTAGGTATATTCCTATCCTAACCACAAATCCGCTCCCCTGAAGGGTTAATATCGCACTCTCTTCAATTCTTCTCTAATCTATATACGGCTTTCCCAAGCATAACATAGATAGTATACAGAACCTAATTGTTGGCCAGACAATTAAGCAATTAAACGCAGAATTGAAGAAATAACCATATATTGAGTGAACTATAATCAAGGTTAAATTAATGTCGACTAACAATATTCATGGCTAAACCACAACCCCAGAACAATGGGTGTTTATCCACTCATGCTAGAATCAAACAATTGCATAAGTATTGCATAAATTGAAAATACTAGAATACGATGAAGAAATGAGACATCCTTTGCTTCCTAATGATCTCGTGTGTATCTTCTCTCCAAAAATGGAATCCTCTTGTCAAACTTGTGTTTTTGGGTCTATTTATATGTTTGGGACAAATCCTAAACGTGTAGAAGACTTCTATTCAAACCGGGAAACACTTAAAACCTTCAAAACTCGGATTTGACCGGACCAGGGACCAGGATTTATGGCCCAAACGCCGGGATAAAGCCTGGCAAGGCCTGGCGTTAGGGCTCTAACGCCCCCCAAACGCCTGGTCATGCTAGGATTTATAGCCCAAACGCCCGGTTATAGCCTGGTATGACCAAGCTTTACAGCTCAAACACTCGGTTATATCACGGGTCACTCCTTTTCGACTCTTGAGCATATTTTTGACGTTTATGCATCTATTTAGCTCGACTTCCATCTCCAATTCGCCTACACATGAAATAGACTCCATTATGCACATATGACGTGTATTTTTATCATTAACGCACATAAAATGTAAGGTACATAATGCTTTAAACCATGAATTCTAGCCACAAAATCAACACCCCACACTTAGACTCTTGCTCGTACTCGAGCAATGGGACAATCTACTACCCTTCAACACGTACACATTTAATTATCAAGGAGTATTTTACTTTTCAGTCACACACCATACCCCTTTAACTATGATCGATACCGGCAATAAAGTATGAACATACAAATTTCACATTCTTCCCTTTGTTTAAACATGCCCAAGTATAACAATTTAATCAATCATACCAACAACCTAATTGCAACCACCCAACCTCAAGAGTCAACTTGCAATTACTAAGCCCTCTCAATTCACGCACCTAGCCAACAAGAAAGTTACAACATTACTAAGCGTTCATGAGATCATGTTCCCTCACCAACAATAAAAGAGTGAATATAACTAGTCCACACATTCAAATATGCTTTTGAACAT
>ML325156.1:0-20031 GCA_005239505.1 Nicotiana paniculata | reverse complement strand
ACTTACTCATGGCCACTTGGGCAACTGCATATGCAATCATGGATTAATCATCAATAATCAACTAAGAATTCAAACTATCAAAAAATAGAGATACTGAATCAGAGCAAAAAAGCATCAGATTTCATTGATAGAGAGAATATGATTCTTCCACAATCCACAAAATGAAACAAAAACAATTAAACATGAGCAACAAACAAAAATTCTGAATCTGGGTCACTGAAAGTTCTAGCCAGGCTAGGAAACTAAGGCTTGGACAAACTGCAGACCTAGTTCATTTAGCCAAGATGGATGGTTCAGCAGACTTAGAAACAGATGCAGACTTCTTTGAGGAAGTCTTGTATTTCTTGGGCTTAGGGGTCTGAACCTCTACCTCTGCCACTTTTTCACTTTGATGGACCAGGTCCATCTCATCCACTTCAACAGCCTCAATAGGCTCAACAACCTTTTCTTTCCCTTTTTCCACTATTTTCTTCTTACTCTCCTCTAAAAGCTCTCTCAACTCATCCTCACTTTGCTTTACCTTGCTCCTTGTAGTTCTTCCAATTGGAAGAGAAATATTAGAAGTATCAGAAGGAGCAGCTTTTCTTTTCTTACTTTCTCTTGTTGTTCCAGACGTTTGAGCTTTAGGAGTTCTTTTCTTCTTTGGATTGTAATTATCGCCTGGCATTTTCAGTAGATCCTCCAGGGTTTCCTAAGTAGATGAACCAGGTTCATCTGTACCTTTCCTAAATTTACTAACCCTTCAACGGTTTGTCCTGATTCACTTCCCCCCTGTGTTCTTGCTACTTTCTTCCTCCTTTTCTGGCTCAGCTCCCCAAATAGCCATTCTAAAAGATTCAGAGGAGGGTGAGAAATCAGCCACTTCTTTACCTTTTCCCTTTCACATTACTCCGTACTCCCTCACTCTCATTTTTTTTAATTTAATTTTTACCACCTATTCTTGTTGTTTCCAGCAACTCCACATCTATTACAGACCCAACCAGTATGAACCTATTTTCTAAGTTTCAGCAACATCAGAGATGACCTCAGAAGAAGGACTTGGGACAGATGTTACCTGAGTCATCAAAAATTTGGGAATGATTTTGTAAGAGAGGGGATGGCTTGAATGAACTTTTAGTTTTGAACTGACGGTTAAGGCTTCCCTGGAATCTAGGTATTTTAATTTGGTGAGGATTCTTGTTGAAACAGAACTGGTTCAAAGTCAAATGGATAGGCTTTGAAAAGATTTTGAGTTTGGGCAGAGTTCTGCTCATGGTTTAATTATTAGTATTTCAAAGTGTGCAGAGTGTAGAACACATACTATGCCTTTCAGATAAACCAACACGATGAACCAGGTTCATCATTTCAGAATCCTCTTGATCAAGCCTCAATTTGCAAAGATAGAAAAAATTTCATTTGTGATCAGTGAGTCATATCAAAACATGGCATAAGAGTATACTTTTTACAGTATGAGACTGAGCAATTGTTAATCTGATTATTTACATCCGCTTCAGACTTTTCTAGCCAAATTTTTTCTTTGTTTTCATTTTTTTAATGTATTTACATTCTGAACTGATTCAATTAAGTGATCTTAAGCATCCCTAATAGTAACCTGTTCCTTTCAAAATGCTCTCTACTCAGTACTTTTGTAAACATATCTGCATGGTTTCACTACCAACTAGTTACTCCTTGATGTTCCTTCTTTGCTTTGTTGTTGTGGAACAGGTTCGGGTACAGTTTCCAATGAAGTTTGAGAATTATTTTGTTTTATTCCCCCTGTCATGTTTCCCGNTTTCCTCCTTTGAGGTCCTCAAGTGAAAGGAACTAGTCCTTGTTGCCAGTCATGTGTTTTGAGCAGCCACTATCCATGTACCATATTTGGCTACTACCTTTCACTTGAATATACAAAAGTAAATCAGGGGTTAGCCTTAGGAATCCAAACTAGTTTGGGTCCATTTCTATAAACAAAAGGATGAATTAAATTCTTTTTATCCCAACTTGGTAGCCAATTCTTCCCTCGAACAAAACTTTTGTTCTTTTGACTGGCCTTTTCTTTTGCATTACATTCACTTTTAAAGTGACCAGTCTTACCACAGTGAGTACAAATCTTGTTCTCAGGAAGAGTGAGGTACTTGCTTTTAGGATCCCACTTAGGTAGCGGATTCCCAAAGCCAAGTCCTCTTCTATTGCTACTATGATGTTCCTGTAGCCATGTCAAAGCATCAGAGGACCTGTTCCATTTGCTATTTCTATCTAGTTCATGCTTGGCCTTGCTTAGATCCTCCTTAAGGACTCTTATCTGCTCATCTCTTTTGTACAACTCGTCTTTCCTTTTTCCTAGGTTTTCTTCTAATGTGAGTTGTGTGTGATCAGCTTTGTTTTTACCTGTTCCTAATTTCAGTTTTAGATTTTCAGATCTTAGCTCTAGGACAGTGGTGTCAAGTTCATGAACCTGGTTCTTTAACTCAGCATTTTTACTATCACTTTCTCTAGCCCTAAGTTCCAGATTTTTGCACTTAGCTTTCAAAATCACACACTCCTTAGACAGTTGTTTCTTTTCATTGTTTAGATCCTCAGATTCATCAATGAAATCCAGGAGTAACTCAGATAGCCTTTCTTTAGACAAAAATTTAATCTTGTCTTTGAGATGAATTATACTTACCTCGGATTCCTCATCGGATTCTCCAATTGCCATAAGTGTTTGTTCATCTCCATATTCATCATCTGACTCCTCATCTGAACTTTCACCCCAAGCAGCAACCATTGCCTTTGTTGATGTTCTGTTTTTCTTGGGTTGAACCTGTTCCTTCTTCCTGTTCCTTCGTTCAGCTTTTTCTTTCTTCCATTCAATTTCCCATTGAGGGCAGTTTTTGATGTGGTGATCAGTATTGCCACACTTTTAACACCCCTCATTGGTTTGTTTTTCAGGAACCCTTGGTTTGGTGTAGCTTCCACTTCTTGAAGGAACCTTTGCTCTCATTAGGTACTTTTTGAAGTCCTTTGTGATCATGGCCATTTCATCCTCCTCCAGGTCATCTTCTTCGGTGATTCTGAATGCCAAACTCATTTCCTTCTTTGGACTATCCATCTTCATAGTCTGCCTTCTAAGTTCATAGGCAGTGATATTTCCAATCAGTTCATCCAGCTTAAGAGTTGCAATGTTCTTAGATTCCTGAATGGATGTAATTTTGCTTTCCCAAGAGACTGGCAAGACCCTTGTCAGATTTTTCTCAACCTTGTCTTCTTCAAGAATGACCCTTCCAAGAGACTTGAGTTCATTGGTCAGTGTAGTGAACCTTGTATACATCTCTTGGATGGTCTCTCCTTCGTTCATGGTGAAATTATCATATTGAGAATATAGTAGAGTTCCTCTTGACCTCTTCATTTGAGTTGTTCCTTCATGAGCCATTTGCAAAGTGTCCCAAATTTCTTTGGCAGTGGTACAACTTTGAATTCTGCTATACTCGTCTGGACCGAGTCCACACACAAGCCACTTCCTGACCTTAGCATTTTTCTCCCACTTTCTCAAATCCCCAGCAGTGCAGTCAGCTCTAGTCTTTGGCACATCTACTCCTTCAGCAGTATTCTTCATGGTGGCTAAAAGACCGTCAGTGACTATGTCCCATATTCATAGTCTTCTCCAATTAAGTGATCCTTCATCCTATTCTTCCACCAGGAGTAGTACTGGCCATTGAAGAGTGGAGGCCTAACAATTGATTGTCCTTCCCAGTTCTCAGGTGGTGCACTCATCTTGATCTTTTCCTAAGGTGCTAGCCTCTTCAAGGATAACCCGCTCTGATACCAATTGATGTTTTATACGTCAATACCACACAAGAGGGAGGGTGATTTGTGTGGAGTCCAATTCTCTAGTGTTGTCGTTATAGAAGGACCTGGTTCTTCTATGTGTTCCAACTCGTACTGTTGCGTAATAATAAATGCAGAGAAGTAAATAACACATAGATTTTTACGTGGAAAACATCCGGCTCAAAAGGTAAAAAAACCACGACCTACTACTCAGTAGGATTTTCTCTAAACACTTCACTACAACTCTGAGCCAACAACATTTACAAAATAAACTCTTTTGTAAACCGAAGGATTAACTCTAACCCTTATAACAACACGCCACATGCTGTTGTGACTACGTCATGTTAAATCTAACTTGAATGATACAACTCAAGTACCTAGTACAATTTGCTTCTAAGAAAGCTGAAAAAGGTACAATTTTAGACCATCTACTACAATAAACTAGACTAAAAGACAATAGATGGGACTGATTTTTCTAGCTGGTTCAAGTAGCTCCAGATTCGCACTCTCCAATTTGGCTCGAACTGCTTGCAAAATTTCTTCACGAACTTTGCTCTCAATTCTTGATAAATTTCTGCTTTTGTGCATCTATATGAAATAAGAACAATCTGCAATTTATAGGAGTTAGTAGATAAAAAATTAACTAGAATCCTAATGGAACTCTTCCTTTTCTAGTCAAACTCAACTCCTAAATCCTTCCTTATCTTTGATTCTATTCTTATTGAATAAGGAGTCCTTCTCCAATTTCGCTTTTGCAATCTTTCGATCAGAAGATATCTTAATTTTACCAGAATACTTTATCTCCTGCATGTGCATCTCATATGCCTTTGACTCTGCTTGTCTATATCACCAGTGATGGACCCGGTTCATCTCGGAGTTCCTTTGTCAATCTTCAAAACTATTTCCTTTCTTGGGCCAACACCCACCAACCCATCCTCACCCCCAAACCACCCCAACCCCCTCCCCTCCACCCCTCTACCCCTCCACCCCTCCCGACCACACTCCACCCACCCCAACCTCGCCCACCACCTACCCTAAATATAACTATTATTAAGAGTATTTTCTTTTAATATCGTACATAGAGTACCTTTTTTTTATTTCTCATGATGTAGTAGTATTTTCTTTCATTTCAACAAACAGGTACTTTCTTTTAATGATGTATTCATTTCAACAAACTAAGTATTTTCTTTTCCAAAAAAGTAATTTTTAAAAAAAAATGAGTACTATCTTTTCATGATGTAGAAAAAATACTTTCTCATCTCCACAAATTGTGCAGGGGCGGTGAACCCCTTTCGCCGAAAAATTACACTGTATATATAAGGCAAAATCTATTTTTTACCTCTATATATTAAGTTTTGAATCCCTTTGACACAGCCCAAAAGTGTAGCTTAGTGGCCAAGGGTTTGGAAGGTCATAGGTTCAATTCCCACCGGCTACATTTTTATTTAACTTTTTTCTCTTTGAACTCCCTTCGTGGAGATCCTGCCTCCGCCACTGAAACTGTTTATTTTCTTTCATTCAACAAAATGAGTAATTTTCTTTCATGTTATAAAAAAGATACTTTCTTTTTCAACAAAATAAAGTATTTTCGTTTTAGTTATCAAGCTCAAATTTTAACTTTGTTCTTGTGTGAAAAATTAAAGTAGAACTTTAGTTCATTTGGGTTTGTGTGAATTTTGAAAAGAATAATTATATTCTTCAAGAAACTAGAGTCCNGGGGGGGGGGGGGTGGAGGAGTACATGAAACATGGGGATTTTGGGAAAGGTGGGTTGAGGAGAGTAGCAGAAAAAATTATTTTCCTAAAAATATTTTATACTCTCTAACCAAACACTAGAAAATATTTTCTGGAAAAAATATTTCACTCACCAACCAGACAAAAAAGAATAAGTGATAAAACCACTCATTTTTCAGGAATAACATTTTCCTTAGACCAAACACACCCCTAATGCTACTAGGAACTCCGAACTTAGCAGCAAAAACTCGAGGAGCATTTCTACTTTGACTAATTAAGCTTAAGGAGTCGTGCTCAGTCTGTTGTTAATTAATTGAATTGACAGGAAGAGGTCTGCAGATTTTCGAGCCAAAATAATTACGTAGGATTTTTATTGTAAAAGCATATCTCGAAAAAGATATTCATAATTTTATTAGTTAGAAGAGTACAACATTTAAAAAGGACAAATTACTCTAATAATAAATGGATTAAAAGGATTGTTACAAGAAAATTCAAACTGATGTATATGTTGTATTGTAAAGGGGTGTACATGGACCGGATTGGTTCGGTTTTTATTAAAATCAAACCAATTATATCGGTTTGGATTGGTTCAGTTTTGTCGGATTTTCGAGTTTTTTTTTGTTACATGAATATAGTTCAAATCTTACTTTGTTAAAGTTATAGATAAAATTTTGATAAGTTAATATATGTTTAGTAAATATTGAAAAAATTGACAAACATATGATCTATTAAAATATTCTAATGGGAGAATTTTTTTAGTAATATATGATAGTATTTTCTTAATCGTCTAAAATAATTTTTGTTAATGTACGCTTTCTAAGTTAACACATGAGAGGATCTCAAATATTTCAATATTTTTTAAAGAAATTCAATATAAAGTCTTAAAAATATATATATAAATTATATATTTATATGTCGGTTTGGTTCGGATTTTTTTATTCAATACCAAACCAAGTCAAATCAAACCTAATCGGATTTTTTAATCGGTTTGATTTGGTTTTTCGATTTGGTGCGGTTTTCCGATTCGATTTGTACACCCCTATGTAAACCACAAGAGAAGTCAGTATTACGAAATGAAACCTGAGGGATCTCTAAGATTATCCGTTAAAAATAATTGGTTAGTTAATTACGTAATCCGTAGCATTAAATGTGCATTGACATGGAAAAGAAACCTCTTAATGCAATTCTAATACAGACAAACGGTGAAGGTACTTAATTACAACTTATAGGCTGTGCACGGATCGGATTGGATTTAGTATAATTCGAATTCGGATTTTGGATTCTAGAAAATGCAATTCGAATCCGATCTAAATTATATCGGATCGAATTCAGATTTTAAAGTTTGGATCGAATCGGATCGGATTCGGATCTTATTATGCCTTAAAATTACAAACTAATACGTATATTTTCTTTGTAAAAGAGACAATACATTAAGAAAAATTCATGTTTAAATACAATTATGAGAGTACTATGGTGTCAGTATAGCTAAATCTAACAATTGTAAAGGTAATAACTTGGAGGAAGATGTAAAGGAAGTACTGACTATTCGAAATTAAAGTGTAGTATTTATACACTGCCTAATAATTTCAAATTTCGGATTGGATTAAACTATACCAATCCAAATCCGATCCAAAATTTTAATAAACACAATCCGAAATCTAAAATTGACTGGATCGGTTCAATTTTTGGATATTTGATCCAAATGAACAGCCCTAACTTACATGGGGAGTCTAATTTGCTCCGATTGGTCTACTTGTTCCATCTTTTTGGAAATCCCAACTCATATTCTACGTTCTTCTAAAATACTTTCCTCAGTTCATTTTTACTTGATTAGTATACTAAAAATAAATTTTCATTTTTACTTATCACTTTACGTATATAAGACAAATTTTTTTTCCTGTTATACCCACATCACTCATTTCAAATCATTTTCTCAAATTCAATAAAATATGCATCAATTAATATGAGTATCATGGTAAATTATGCACTTCATTTATTATTTCTTAAGAGGCGTGAAAAGTCAAAACATGCCAAGTAAAAGTGAACGCAGCGAATACCATTTTGTTTCCTCCGCTAATAGCGTTAAGATCAACTTAAAGAATCTAAAGATTTTAAGAAACCGGATATGCAATCATTTCTTTACAAACATCTCAGGGTTGCCTCCACACAACGAGTGTAAAGTGAAAACCAAAACAAACAAAAAGGGAAANGGGGGGGGGGGAAAGAGTGGATGCTCAGAAATCGTTTCATCTCCCAGAAAGCAGATTGCAAGCACCTGCTTCTTACAACTAAATCATCTTCCAGATGATGTTACTAGTGTCAAAGGCAGTCAGCTTCGATTGATCCAATTCAAAATTTTCAAGCACCTTGCTATCTCTTTCCACTATATCTAAGATGGGTCAAGGTGAACAGAATTTCTGCTGAATGACATACAATCTCGAAAAAATGGTAGTCCGGTGCACTAAGCTCCCGCTATGCGCGGGGTCCGGGGAAGGATCGGACCACAAAAGTCTATACAATCTCGAGAAAGCCATATAAAAAGGTAAAATAAGAAATGTTAGCTTAGCGAGCAAAGTAGGATACGGCCTGATATTTTTGATTGATCATACAAGTCTGGAATGATACTTGTAACAGAGGCATACAACGATAACTTCATCCTACAAGATACAAGGACGAAAAAAGTTACTCTTACCATAAATTCAACAGATACATAAGGAAGCTCTTAAAGCTGTGAAAAAAACAAAGGAGAAACAGTATAGAAAATAGCAGCTAGAGAGAGACAAGGAAAGATCATGACAGTGCTATTTTTAACAAATTACCAAATATCAAACAGTTGAGAGTACTACTTTAATAAAATTTATTTAAAGAAATAAAAGAGAAGAAAAAACGAAATGGACTCCATTTGTACAAACACAGATATCCTTGCAAAAGGATGGGTATTGTGCAAGAGGCTGTGTGTCTATCAAGTGTAAACCACAGATGGAAAAATTAATGCAAGTCTAATAAGATCAATCCTCAGATGATTTCCTAACGTTGAGCTGCAGCAGAAGCCGATTCTATTGAGAAAAACACATTTTGATAAAGTGGCAATGAAGTGCATTTACCTGCAACTTTCCAATTCCAATGCTTCTAGGAGTAGATAGGTTCCTGTTCGATCATTCACTAATTAGGGTTATGCTTCTAGGGATTTCAGTTTCTAGGAATTTTGGGTAGCATGGAAGAAGTTTGGCAGAGAAGGGGAAGAAGACAGGCATCTCAATGTTGAAGATGTGTAAAACGGAATTCCAATTATTTTTAACTTACTTTGAGCCTTCTCCGTTAGTTTCACAAACCCAGTTAAAGGTAAGACCAAAGCTGTACGCTTAGGCAAACATAAGGGATATTTATAGGGAGAAGGACAGAAATACACCACTGCTAGGACTTTATGACAACCTCTGCCACTAAAACCTAAAATGACCATCGGTGCCCCCAATTTCTTCTTTCGTATACCCAGATCCCTTCGCTCCACGACTAAGTTTTCTCCTCCACTTCTTCTCAGTTTTCCAAAATTTTCTCTACTGCGTCACCCGCCCCTTTATTCCCCCTCTACTTTCATATCATTCAGCTATAACTGAAGTAGTCACTCCTTCGGAAACCAAGATTGAATCTTCATATAAAATTTCTCCTCTGTATAAGAGAAAAAGCCGTCTTCATCTTTTTCCTTCCATACCATTCATCTATAAAGTTCACTCCTTTATTCCAAGGTTGATTTTTTATAGAAAATAATCTTCTTGGTATAAGAGAAAAAGCCTTCTCCATCTACTCCTTTCATACCAATCATCTATAGTTTTACACTTCTAATCCAAGATTGAAATTTTTATTTAAAAAAAAAAAAACATTTGGGGTGTAGAAAAAGGGGACAAAACTGGAGAATATCAATCATCTTTTTACCAATTTAGTATACCCAGATCCCTTCCCCTTCAAATTCAACCTCTGCTAGGACTTCATGACTGAGCATTTGTGGCTTATCTTGCCCAGTCCAGAGCTACAGAAATTATTAATAACAAATATTTGCAGTTCCTAGGAAATTCCTTGGTTGACATGTGCTGCCTAGATGTTCAAACACTGGCAAAAGTCACTGCATCTGTTCCTCAAATTTCCAAGATATTGCAGTGTGGTTGCATACTAAGAAAAAGGCAAGTCAAATTGCGCCATGGCTTTTGTTAACTTAGTAGGAAAAGTTTAGCTTCAGTAGTAGCTAGGATTTGGTAGAAGTAGCTTCTTGATTATTTTTTATCATCTTATGGTGCAGGAAGCTCTTAAAAAGATCTGCAATTGGGTATGCAAATTGTAATAATCGTTGGGTTGGTTTTATAGCAGCCAATATAGGGGATTATGATCTTCAACCTTTATTCTTCACTACGGTTCAACTTATCAAATTGAAAATTGGCAACTCATTTTCTTTATGTATTTATGTCACCATTTTAAATTGCAAATGAACGTATTGCAGTTGCCAAAGAATTGCTTAAAGTCTCAAACGTTACAAGATGAATGTATTACATCTGCAATTGAACAACTATCATCACTTTTTAGAATGGAGCTACCACATTTCTTTCCCTAAGTTAGCAATGAATATTATATACTGTAATTAGTAGTATGTTAAATGGTATTTACAAAATTCTTAGTATATTGTATAGTATACCACGATTACTGATGAATCATGGTATATTATTACTACTATTGGTATACTGTAAAGTATAGCGTGATCACTAAATCACGGTATACAGTAAAATGTGTCAAATGTTATTCACAATATTTTTAATATACTATGTATTATATCATGATTACTCTTGAATTATGATAACA
This sequence comes from Nicotiana paniculata, assembly GCA_005239505.1. NCBI lineage: Eukaryota > Viridiplantae > Streptophyta > Magnoliopsida > Solanales > Solanaceae > Nicotiana > Nicotiana paniculata. The sequence goes on along the minus strand of ML325156.1, from coordinate 9,670 downwards.
CTTTATTTATGCTAAATATTCTCATTATTCATGGTATACTATGTAGTATACCATGATTACTATTGAATCATGGTATACCAACAGTTGAATTATGTTAACAACAACAATAACAACAAACCTAGTATGATCCCAACAGGTGGGGTCTGGGAAGGGTAGGCTGTACGCAGACCTTACTCCTACCTAATGCAGGTAGAGAAGCTGTTTCCAATAGAATCTCGGCTCAGGAAGGGCAAGAAGAAGAGGAAAGGAAGGAAGGAAGAAAGAAGGAAGAGAAAAGAAAATGGGAGAGATAAAGGATAAGTAGTACTAAATAATAGCAACAGGGAATACAATACCTGAGGCGAACAAAACCACATAACGTAATAAAAATCTAAGAATATAAAGGGACATGCATGCTACTAAGACTATCGGTGAACAACTAAAAACTACTCACTAACCTTCTACCTTAATCTTCTACCTCCAAACCCTCCTATCAAGGGTCATGTCCTCAGTGAGCTGAAGCAGCGCTACGTCCTGTCTAATCACCTCCCCAGTACTTCTTAGGCCTACCTCGACCTCTTCTAAAACTCTCCATGGCCAACCTCTCACATCTCCTGACAAGAGCATCAATGCTTCTTCCCTTAACATGTCTGAACCATCTCAGCCTCGACTCCCGCATCTTGTCCTCCACGGAAGCTACTCTCACTCTGTCTCGGATAGCTTCATTCTTAATCCTATCTCTCCTGGTACACCCACACATCCATCTCAACATCTTTATCTCTACTACTTTCATCTTCTGCACGTGGGAGTTCTTGACTAGCCAACACTCAGCCCCATACAACATAGTCGGTCGAACCACCACTCGATAAAACTTACCCTTAAGTCTTGGCGGCACATTCTTATCACATAGAACACCGGAAGCGAGCCTCCACTTCATCCATCTCGCTCCGATGCGATGTGCGACATCTTCGTCAATCTCCCCGTTACACTGGATAATAGACCCGAGATACTTTAAACTCGCTCTCTTGGGGATAACTTGAGCATCAAGCTTAACCTCTACGTTTGCATCATGGGTCCCGTCACTGAATTTGCACTCCAAGATTTGTTTATCTTAAATGTTATTTTCCATATTCTTGGTATACTACATATTAGTACGCCATGATTAGTGTATCATGGTACTTTGTTTGAGTATGTCAAATACCACTATTCGTGGTATACTATACATTGGTTTACCATGATTAGTTTTGAATCATAGTATACTTTGTTTGGCTATGTTAAATGGTATACCCAATATTCTTGGTATATTACACATAAGTATGTCATGATATTACTGGTATGTAAATGGTATTCACAACATAATTGGTATAGTATACGTTGGTATACCATGATTACTGTTGAATGATGGCATTCTCAATATTCTTGGTATACTACACATTCGTATACTATGATTAGCGTAATGCACCAAATTTTAGAATTACGATTTAACTAGAAAGAACAAAAAGCGAGAAAAAAATAATAAATTCTTTATTTTAAAAAAGCCTAAAATTTCTTAGGAAATTGCAAAAAAAGATCATCTATTAAATATTAAATAAAAAATCAAAAGAATCAAAAAGAGTAACACAATAACCCTTGAAAATCATAATCGATTAGTGATTGGGTAGAAAGTGTCCCAATATAAATATTAGGACTCGCTTTTTTATCAGGAAAGGACAAAAACAAAAGTAACAATTATTTTGGACAAAGAGATTTTACTATAAAGAACAAAATAAAAAAATAAAATACAGCAAAAAAAATACAAGAAAAAATTAAAAAAAAAGAAGTGAGGGATTGTTATTAGAAAGAACAAAAAAAGAATAAAAAAGAATAAAATAACTACAAAAAAAAAACTAAAAAGAGTGCAGAATTTTATTAGAAAGAAAAAAAATTAAGGTGACAAAAACAACAATAAAATAAAAAAATAAAATAAAAGATAAAAAGTAACAAAATATTTTGGACGAAGCGATTTTACTAGGAAAAAAAACAAAATTAGACAAGAAAAAAAATTAAAAACAATGAGGAATTGTTACTCAAAAGAACAAAATAAATAACTACTTCATTAAAAAAATGAAAAGGAGTGCAAAATTTTATTAGAAAGAAAAAATAAAGTAAAAAATAACAACAAAATGGGATTAAAAAAAGTGAAAAAAAAAAAAAAAAAAAAAACAAGGGTAGCGCCTTAGGGGGAGCTTGGACATAGGATGGAGGAGCATCCAGGTAATAAAATCTTCAAATGGGGCACATTTTGTCATTTTTCAAAAAAGGGAGCATTTTGGTCATAAAATTTTTAAAAGGGGCTCTTAATATCTTTTTATATTCAGTAGTATCGATAAGGGACAAAAATATATCTATACCCATAAATAAGGGACTATCAAAGCTTATTTCACCTTTGAACTACCACTAATATACCTAAAACTTAAAAAGTACCATATAAGTTTTGTTGCTTTAAAAAACGCTAAATCATATGGTGATCCAACATGAAGAAAAAGTTAGATGGGCAATAGTTACAAATAGACATCCAAAAGTACACAGTGGTAGTACTTAATCTTGAGGATGGCAAACAAAGTGGGGCGGGTTAAGACTCAACTCGAATAAAATTTAACCCGCCACCTTGCATGGCCTTTTTTTATGTTATCCACACGCCTCGCATAATTTTCTTTTTTCTCTCTCTTTCTATAGTCTGCTATTTACATATTTCAATAAAAAATCTGCACTTACAATCCTTCTTTGGCCTCAGAAATACCCTCGAATATCTACAGGTTTTGCATCAATCTTGTAAAAATTCCAAAAACAACACTCACTCTATTATAAATTGACATTCATGATTCATGATTCAAAATTAATTCTTCTACTTCTAATTAATGAAACCAAAGGATATTAAAAAATCTGGATGTTTAAGCCAGAACAACACAATTCCAAAACCCATATTTCTCAGTTCTTTAATTAAATCATTGAATGTGATTTTGAAATTAAACAAAGATACAGTGGAAAAAAGTCTTGGACAAAAATGCATCTGATTTCTAGTCTTTGGTGATCTATCTCCACCTCAGTATATTAGTGGAGCATAATTAACAAGAAAACCAGATAATAGAAAGAAACATAGAAAATAAAAGTTGTAAAAACGATACATAGAAAAGCCTGAGTTCTGATGTCTAGTTAAAATGATAGATTATAGTGAAAATGATAGAATATCCAGAGAAATGATAAAATATCAAGAAAATCAGGTAAAAAAATGGAAAAGAATTGCAAGTCATACTAACGTCTAAAGTCCAACTTCGCCACCTATTGGGTAAGAGAGTCAAAGACTCGAGATGAGGCCAAAGAATTAGAGATTTCAATTACGAGCTAGAAAAGTAGAAACAAAAATTTGGGAAGTATTCAGATCTCAGGTTGGTAGAAGTGAAAGCGTGGAAACTGAGAGGGAAAAAGTTGTTATATTCATCAATATTTATATACCCAGTAGCTCTTCATTCACAAAGAACCTGCAACCTGCCCAGACCCGCTTTAAAACTTTTTAAAAAACACTCTTAACCCCCACACACCACCCCGCACTGTTGCCATCTCTACTTGATCTGCACCATATGGAAAGTCAATGGACTACTTTAATAATGATTGGCATTTGGCAGATGCATTCAACAACTTGTACCAGGTTAAGATACAGAACCAAGTTGGCATAATATGATGTTAACATCCTAGATACATTACAAACTTTTTCACATTATTTGATAGCATAAAGCTGCAAAAGTTTACCGAGATGACATATAAATGTCAAGATGGGATTGTTTCAACAGAACATTATAGTAGTATGTTCGAAGCAAAAGGCTGATACAATTATAAACATATTAAACTACTAATAAAAAGTTCTGATTACTTACTCTGCTCGAAGCTGATCTCGCTCAAGTTTCTCGAGCAACTCCATTTGCTCCTCAATAGAGGCTCTTTGATGATCTAAATCATTGATTTCATCGGTTATAACTGTGTTAAAGCAAAAGGTGCTAATCAGTAATCATAACACCAAACTATCTGAGAAATATGAAGACATGCTTTTTCGATATACTTATCTAAGTTCTTCCCTTAGCAGTTGTTCTCTCTGAAGCCCCTGTTCTAACTCTTTCTGCAGGGTTTCTATTTCAGCATCTCCAGCAGCTTCAGATTGTGCTTCTGCTATTCTCTGCTTGCACATATTTATCTTTGCATCATAATCTGAGTAATGTAATGAAATTATATAATAGTTTCAAATCAAGAAATCCAAAATAAATCCAGATATTTCCGGTAAAATCATAAGTTAATGCTTGGCTAAGCCACTAAATACCATAGCAACACGATCCAAAGGACTTCAGCTTAACCTAAGTATATATAGATATAAACATGCTGGACCTCTGCTCATAAGATATTAGCTTAGAAGGACTTCAAAGATATCATACCAAATGTAGAAGAATATCACAAAACTATCAGGAACAAATAGGTAATGACACAGATTTTACACTAAAAAAATTCCAAAAAAGGGTTGGCATGAAGAGCACGACAAGAAAACAAGACTTCACTTAATGACCAGAAGAGTGAGTTACCAAACAAGTACTCGTATAAGGGTATAAAATACAAAGACAAACTCAATTTTGACAATCCCCAAAATGTCATTAAGAGAAACATCCAGAAATTACGATACTTTGAGAGAATCGATTTTGACCTGATAACCATGTATAAAAGAAAACAGAAAATGGGTTCTCAATTCACAAGTAACAGGTACAAAATCTTTTAAGTTTTTTTTTTTTTTTTTTGCTTCTTTGCACACAGTTTATAGGAAAACCCAATTGGACAATCTTTGAGCAAAACTAATCAAGAAAGGATTTTTACAATTTGCGAAGCATACCTTGAATGGAACTCCGAAGGTTTTGGTATTCAGTAAGGCACTGTAATTGAACGGCATTAGATTGCTCCAAACACTGTTTCAAGAAACCGACATCTTTGTCGTCCTTCAAGAACTGAACGAGATCTTTGCTGAAGGAGATTAGCTTCTCCACATCCACGTCTCTCGACCCATCCACCATTGTTGAGACCAAAGTTTAGGGCTTGTTCTTTCTTTTCTTCTTTCTTCGTAAGATCTTGGTTTTTGAGGGGATTACTGAAGCTGTGGAGACCTGGGAGTGGGAAGGAGCAAACGGCCCACGGGGAGTATTTAGACTCGAATATATTCAATTTTATGGGATACAATTTTTGAAACCTATTTATTCTAAAGTTTGCTATTTACCCACAATTTTTTCTACAAATTCTACACCTTATCCCATAAAATAAAACTCTAAATTCATCCCTTCAATCAAGAGATTTTTAGAGCCCGTTTGGATTGATTTTAAAAAGTGAGTTTTCTCCAAAAATAAATTTCAAATCAAAAAATGATAAATTGGAATTACCCATCTTATTACTTTCGGCTTGTTTTAAAAGCATTTTTTGACTTTGAGTCCGTTTGGATTGGCTTATTTTAAGTGTTTTTAAGCAAAAATAGCTTTTAAGTCATTTTATAGTGTTTGGATGAAGTAAAAAGGTGTTTTCAAGTACTTGTTTTTAAGGTAAAATGACAAAAACAAGCCAAAAGCCAAAAGCTAGAATTCCTAACTTATGGCTTAAAAGTCACTTAAAACAAGCCCATCCAAACGGGCTCTTTATCAAACACTGTAGGGCGATTTACAGTCATACCCTATATAGCAGCCACCTTTTAACCTATACCCTATTTTTAAAAATTATTGATTTGGTAGCCAGCTGACAAAAAATCCGCACTAATATGACCATTCTGCCCCTGATAAAACATATAAAAACACTTTACGATTTGAATCACGCACAAAATACTTCACCGGTCCTCCTCCATCACTCCGTCTCTTCTCAGATCTCCTCTCCCAAATCAGAAATTTGAACCAGACTCAATTCAAAAATTCAAATTGTAAGTTTTCGAATCTGATTGATCTTCATGATACCTGAGATTTTCAATGACGAAGTTTTGGACTGCATAACATGCTGAAGTTTTCCTTTAATTAAGGTTTTTTCCTAAAATATGCTTAACTCTAATAAATTTTTGCTGAATGTGCTTTATTTGCTAAACTTCACCACTAATAATATGCTTAACTTATGCCCTGCTTTCTATAGTTTTTTGATGAGTTTTTCCAAAGACTTCAGCATATATGCTGAAGTTGTTTAGTTGATTTTCTAAGCACTTCAGCATAACTGCTGAAGTTTTTCTCTAATTAAGGTTTTTTAATAAGTTTTTGCTAAAGTTTTTGGTTTATTTGCTAAACAAGGTGAATTTTTTGCTTTATTTGCTAAACAAGCTGAAATTTTTGTTGTTTTTTTTTTGCTAAACTTCAACACTAATAATATGCTTAAGTTATATACTGCATTCTATAGTTTTTTGATGAGTTTTTTCAAAAACTTCAACATATATGTTGATGTTGTTAAGTTCATTTTCCAAACACTTCAGCATAAATGCTGAAGTTTTTCTTTAATTAAGGTATTTTTTGACTTTATAGAAAAATAATATTAAAAAAAAGCGCAGAAAAATATTCAAAGAAAAACTTAAGCATAAATGCTGAAGTTTTTCTTTAATTAAGGTATTTTTTGACTTTATAGAAAAATAATATTTAAAAAAAGCGCAAAAAAGCATTCAAAGAAAAACTTAAGCATCTTGTGCTGAAGTTTTTTAGTTCATTTGCTAATACTTCAGCTCTTCATATGCTGAAGTTTTCTCCTGGATACAATAGTTTTGTCATAACCTTTTCCAAAAACCTCAACACAATATGCTGAAGTTTTTTAGTTTATTTTCTAATACTTCAGCACTGAATGTGCTGAAGTTTTTCTCCTGTGCTATGTAATTTTCTCATGCATGCTCAAGTTAAATATAATTTGTGCTTAACTTTTGTCCTACATTAATCAGCTTTTTCATGAGCTTTGTTCTCTAGTACATTTGCTCAAACTTCAGTTTTTTTTCATAATTAAATTCTTATCCTAATACTTGACACTAGACATGCTTCTCTAGGATGAGTTCAATTTGTGTTGTACTTAATTTCAATGGGAGGTGGACTGCTGACTTTAAATACTTGGATCATGATACAAGCTTGTTCTTATTAATAAACAAGTATCATTCAATTCTTTCCTGAAAAAAATTAGTGAAGTTACAAATATTGATTCAAGCAGATATTCCGTAAAGATATGGTTTGATATCAAACTAAATACAAGCAAAGGTATGCTTGTAACTTCAGATGAAGAACTCAGTACTTGTATACATTTTCTCACAACTGATTCAGCCTACAAGAATTGTCATTTTGTCATCGAAAAAATACAACGTATTTCTCACGGTATAGGTGGTTCAGAATCTGCAACATTCAACCAATCTCTTGACAGTATAGCAGCTTCAGAATAATTTGGTGATTATCAACATGAACTAGGGCAATCAATAGTGGTAGTAGACAACAAGCAACAACTTTCTAACATTACATCTGCTTCGGAATATAGAATGCTACAACAATCACCCCCTCCTCCAATAAATTCATGCCAGTTTGTAAATGAGAAAGAAGAAGAAGGGCAGCTAATAATGCAAATTGACAACCAACACACAATACAACAAATTTTTTTGTTACCTTCTGCAATGATAAGCAATAACGAAGATGAAGAAAATATGGAATTACTACCGGTAACATCAGATACAATTGATGAAATTGCTGAAACTTCTAGTGTCTCTAAGAAATCAAGAAAAAGAGTGAGGGGAAAGCTGAAAGAATCTCCACCATGTAAAATACTTAAGCATGATGCATTGCCTGAGGAAGTAAGAGTAGGATCAATTTTTGAGAACAAGGAAAATATGACTAAATTTTTCTACAGCTTGGAGATAAATCAAAAGGTTGAATTCACAGCTGTTACATCATGTTCAAAGAGATATGAGCTTAAATGCATTGAGGAGCAATGTGGTTGGATTGTGCGTGCTACCAAAATAAAAAAATTCCACACTTTTCAGGGTGATAAAATATCATAACAACCATGAATGCTCAGTTGATGCAAGAAAATCAGATCAGAAGCATGCTACATCAAATTTTATAAGTGATCAAATTTTAGAACATGTTCGAGACAAAAAGATAGAGGTTACACCAGCCTTTGTAGAAAATGAAATGAAAAAGAAATTTGGAATTGACATTGGATATCACAAGGCATGGCGTGTTATTCAAAAAGCTATTGCTTGCATAAGGGGAACACCAGAAGAGAACTACCAGATTCTTCCTTGATACCTACGCATGATGGTGCATAGAAACTCAAAAATGTACACAAGCATAAAAAGAGATGAGCAGAATCAGTAAGCAAAACAAATACCAACCATCAGCCTGAAGTTAAACTTCACACCTTATGATTTATTTTTTTGTGTTTCACTGTACATGTTTTGTTACATGTTCTTTGCTCCTGCAACATCAATAGCTGGTTGGTCCTACTGTAGACCTGTTATTGCAGTAGATGCAATGTTTTTAAAGTCAAAATATCGTGGCGTTCTATTTGTTACTGTATCAAAGGATGCAAACAATCAAATATTTCATCTATCTTTTGGTGTAGCAGAATCAGAAAACAATGAGGCATACATTTGGTTCTTTAGAGAAATGAGAAAAGCAATTCAAGTCCGTCATGAACTGGTTTTCTTGTCAGATAGAAACCAGTCGATTACTGTCACGACCCAAAATCTCTAAGGTCGTGATGGCGCCGGACATCCATGTCAGGCAAGCCAACTCATCCATTAATTGATACAACTTTTGAGTTTTAAAACATTTATGAAAAAAACATTTTCCTAAATTACATATTAATCAAATAAAAGTCTGTTAATTAAAAATAATGGTTTAAATATTTCATTTAAGAAATTATATCCCAACACATATCCCAGAACCCGGTGTCACAAGTGCATGAGCAATTTCTAAGAATTTATACAATCATTACAAAGCCTGTCCGAAATACAACTGGACAAGGAAATTTAAAATGAAATAAATACAGTATGAAGGTGACTATGTCAGCTGCGGATCGCCTCCGGATGATGCAGCTCTCCTAAGTCTCCGAATCCTCCATATTGCTATGAAAGTACCTGTGCAATAAAATGCACAACAAGTGTAGTATGAGCACATAAACAGATATGTACCCAGTGAGTATCCCGTCTAATCTCAAATAAGTAGTGACAAGAGGTCGACTTGACACTCACTAAGGTCCAATAATATAAATGGGACAGAATATGATGAAAGCGGTAGGCATATGAAGGCAGTTAAGCAACAAAATATATATATGAGGCAAAATATTCCAAGTAATTTCAAAAAACTGAGTGAATAAGTAGTTTCTCCTTCATTTTTTCCCAAATATCTGTCAAGTCCTTATCCACAAAGTTATTTAACAATCTATATCCTTAAATAAATTTAACAATTTAAGTCACAAGGGGTATGTCATATGTATATATATATACATATATATATATATATATGCCGAGGGTCGTTCGGCCCGAACCAACAATAAAAATAAACTGTGCACTACCGAAGATCGAACGGCCCGTACCATAAGTGCATTCTTACAAATTAATCATAAAGCTTTACCCGCTCGCGAATCATACCTGCGACTCGGGTGCTGACACGTTTATACATAATTAATATAAAGC